>LSSL01005539.1:0-34282 GCA_001953115.1 Smittium mucronatum
TACTGGTTTTTCCTACTATCCTAAATAAAGAGTTACTAAGTCCTAACCCTGTGTTTTACCCTGACCCCGGATCTTTTTTAAAAGATTCTTGTTGAATCTTATAATTTCTAGGGGAGTTATATCTGATATAAAGTCTGTAGATCTAGACTCTTTGTACAATTATTTCAAAATTAGAATAGGGTGTCAGAGAATATTTACAAGCAATAGGTTAATATTCAAAAAGGAAAATGATATACAAAGAAGAGTATCATTAATAGAAATAGTTGAACCACTGCAAGTATACAGCGAAGAAAATCCTAACGAGAGCGAAAATTTACTAATAGCAAGCTCTGTTAAAATTATATAATTTACGATATTAAAATATATTGGTTTAATTCCAAAAATAATTTTCAAACACTAAAATTTGAATTTTATTTATAATTAACTTTTACTAAATTTCAAATAAATATATTAGAAAATGTAAAATTTTAATTATATATTTGAAAATATATAACAATGCTTAAAAATAAGTGGGCTAATAACATAAAGATTTAAATAGATTTTAGAAGGAAAAATTGGAGAATTTGGGAAATTCAAGAAATTTATGATAAAGTAAAGATTAACAACATTAAAAAATCAACAATAATTATAAATAAATAAAAATTTAACTGCCGAATTTATTTTAATTATATTATAAATAATAAAAGAATAAAAGAATAAAATTCAAAATTTAAAGTATCGTCAAAGAGAATTAATGTCAAAACAAAAAACTAAATGATTCATTTCAAGTAAAAAAATGAAAAAAATATTAAACTAGAACGTAACTTTTTTATCGCCTACTGTTAGAACTAATATAAATATTTAATACTAATTGTACTACGTCTATCCGGAATTAATTCCAAATCACTTAAATTATCCAATGAGCACAAAGCTGCTTATCGGATAAGACCAGGGATTTGGTATAAAAGAAAAATTCAAATCCTTTCGAAAAGGATTAGGCTTTTCAGCATAGTAAATTATTCAATTTACTAGTCCTTTGTTCCTAGTCTTGATATCCTTTTACATATTTTTTCATATCCATAAAAATTTTATTAAGTTATTCCTTCCTCTAGTTTAAGTCTTGAAACTAATAGAATAAAATTGTCTAAAATATATTATAAAAAAGCTGTACCTAGAAAACTTAAGATAGAATCTTTAAAGTGACTGAATATCTGTATTCGATAAGATCTAAAAATATTTTATGAAATTTTTAATATAAAATATAATACAAACTTTAATATTTAAAATAAAATTTATTTACCTTACTTGTACCCGGAAATATCTACTGAGTATATAATTTTTTTTTTTTTTTGAATATCTACATTCGATAGGATATAAAAAAAGTTTATGGAATTGATTTTATTATAGAAAATCTGTTTGTTTATAATCCAGATTGAATAAAATTATAATTTAATTTACATAAAATTTTCTCAAATTACATTCTATTTTTTCTATAATTTTAAAAAAATTGCAACGTATATACACTGATATTTATCCAATTAATGAAGAGTATATTACTTGTATTCATAATTAAAATTAATGCGTATAGCATTATAACGACCCAATTTATATCTCATATAATATATTGGATATATTTATTTAAATCTTAACAGGAAACATTAACTATTTCAACTTTACTTTATAGTTTATTTGTTTTAAATTAACACACTTTATTTAGACAAAATAATTGGTGCATATGTAATATTTGCTGTTTTAAAACGAGTTTTATAATTAAGATTTATTTTTCATGCAATTATATACTATTCCAATACAATTGGTTGATTGATTGATTTAAATTTTTAAAATTTCTATAATACTTAATTTTTTTGGATAGCAATATATGAAAGATATTTTTCAAGATTGTTATTTTTTTGTAATACAAACTATAAACTAGAAAAAAATGACGGTATTTTTAAATCAATATAAATGGGAAAATAGTATTATTAATAATTTTTAATTTTTTTAAAAATAGTTGGTTTATTTTTGCAATTTTATATTTCAATCCAAAAAAAAATATTTTATTTTTTCATAACACTTTATTTCAAACTTATAAAATGATGTATAAATTTATTAGTTTAATTTTTTTTCTTGACGATAATCCTCCAAAAAAAAGTATTTATTAAGAGTTAGCTAGTAAAAATATGAATTTTGGTATGTATTTCAGGTTTTTAGCTTGCTTAACCTAGATTTTGAGTAACATACCTCATAGGTTTATGGTATCTTGTACCATGATTTATGTTTATTATAATATAATATAGTATAATAATAATTTTATTATTACCCAATATTATTAATAAATAATAAATTAAAAGAAAAAAATTATAGCATGTTATTTATAGAATTTTATTGCGATATTAATTAGAGTAATTTTTTCTAAATGGTTTTTTTCAATTAAACTACAGAACACTATAAATAAATTATGTTATAAAACGGTAAAAATGAGTATATATTACTTTTATTTTTACTAGAAAATGATTCAAGCTTGGTAACTTTTTTCTAGTTGAATATTAGAGTTTATTAAAGTAAGTTTTGCACCTTTGGATTAATGATATACAAAATATCTGAGTATCTAATTTAATTAATGATTAGAGTGTGATATCATATATTATATTTTATCCACACATCAAAATCATACATAAAAAAAACATAATTCAATAATCACTATAGATGTCTTAAACAACAATGAGTTAGGAAAATTAACATAATTTTGAATTTAATATTTAAATTTAAACTTATATTGACATAAATTTAAAATAAGATTTTATCAAATTTTAAATTAAATTTGAATATATAAAAAAGTAAAAATCCTTCTATTAATATGAAAATATCCAAATTTAAGTTTTTAGTTGTAAATAAATTAAGAGAAATTTTATGGAAGAAAAAAACATGCGATTTTAAATTCTTTTTGTTAAAAAATTAAAAGATATGACCTATTTTAGAAGCTTTAATTAACTAATATATATTTTTTTATTAAGTTAATTTATAACCGAATTTTCATTGATAAAGCATAGTTTAGTTTTTCGGGCTAATTAAACGTTTTTAAACATTAGTAGAAAATATTGCATAATAATTATTTTGAAAAAATACGTAATTATAATATTTTTTTTCCAGATATCAATTCTTCATTTTTTTGTGAAGTGTTAAAACTAAGCTCATTATCGAAAAATCCTGTTAATAATTTTGAAATATTACATTTCAAAAAACTTAAAATATTTTTCAGAACAACAATAAAACAACCCCCCCCCCTAATCCCATAAAAAATTAGACTTGATTGAGATTATATAATTAAAAAAAAAAAATTCATAGTGTTTTCAAATATTTTGATAAAACTTTATCAAATAAACTTTATTAAAATATAAAAATTTCTTTTTGCTATTATTTCATACAAAAAAAATTAGTTAGATTTTAGTTGGGTTATCTTTAATAGGTTGATTTTATGAAAACTATTATCTACACATAAAAGAATATTTAAAATTTTATTTTAATAATAATTTTTTAAAAAAATAAATAGTAAGTTATAATATCATTGTGAAAATATATGTGTAAATTGATTACCCCCCCCCTATTTACAAATTACAGCTTAATTCCCCTAAAAAAATAAATCTTGGAATTTTTTTAACTTAACTAATTTATAATTTTGGAATTACCATTTTTAAAATTAAGAAAAATAAATGTGGATCAAATTAAAATAATTATTTTGGATTGTAAAATTCATTTCATGAAAATAAAATAAATTTGTTATAAAAATTTGACTAATAAATTATGAGTTATTGATATTAAAAGGTGTTTAAAATCATTTTTTTACCAATTTATCAACGAGCTTGAACTTTTTTAATGAGATAAATTAAAGTGATTTCTATATTATCATTTACAATATCAGATAATAATGTTAGTTTAATTGACCTAAACATTCATTATAGTTTATATAGGTAATATTGCATTAAAAACCATAAAATTATAATAATCAGAATATATTCTTATCGTTAATTAATTTAACTGATATAAAATAAATGTTAATTGGTCATTTGCAAAATAAAAATATCCGTTAATCGAAATTTGGTTTTGCTTTTTAACCGCGCTTTTAAAATCCGATTTAAAACTTGTTTTTTTTAAACAAATTTAGGATATCATCTAATATCAAAGTTCAAAATTTTTTAATATTTTTAACTTAAATTGTCTTAAAAAGTTCAATTAAATAATTTTTATGACCAAAATCTTAAATTTCATATTTTTCAATTGTTTGTTGTTATTTTTTGTATATATTTACTGATATAAGTAATGAGTAATAAGGTTTGAATTTTATATTTATTTTTGAAGCATTTTGCATAGTAAAGTTTTGCATATATAATTTGTGCAAATAATTATGTTCATTCATCTAAATATATACTTTTGTTATATCAACCAATATCTTGGGTTAACACAAATTTCAAAAATAAAAAAATGATACCCCAATTTTTAAAAATTCAACTTAGAAAATAATAAAAGCGCGAAAAGCAATATTGATCATCGGTGTATATTTTACCTAAATAATACCAATTATTTAAAATAGTTATTTTTTTATTAAAGGAGAAAGTTGGTGTATATTACAAATATGGCTAAATATTTTTTGATATATCTTAAAATTTTAAAAAAAAGATCGAGTTTATGGTTTTAAGATTCTGAGTTTTTTAAATCTTTTATTTTCTAAATATGTTTTCCTTTGAAGATATTTATAGTAAAATTTATTTTTCTATTGAAATTAAAGTCCAACACCCAATGTTAATAATATTTTAAAAATCAAAACAGATTATTTAAAATGCTTAAATAATTAATTAAAAGAATTATTATTAATACAAAATATTAGTTACTTACCCATCTATATTTATCCGAATTCTAGTTAAAATAAATTTGATAAAATACTTTTAAATGAAAATTATATTAGTTATTGGATAATTTATTTTAAAAGTTAACTAAATTTTAATATTTAACACATTATTCCGAATAAAAAAAGATAATTAATAAAAGGTACAAATCATTTATATTTTTATTTTTAGCCAATAAATTAAATATTTTTTTAAATATGTTTTTGATCATTACAAATAAGTATCTTATATTATCTTTATATACTTATTAAAATTTATCCCAATTATTCTTAAATTATAAAGCTTATTCTATTGGAAAATAAAATAAATTGGAAACCTATCAATTAAAAATTTATACAACATAAATTCAATGAAAATTCAGAAATTTTACCAATAGCTTTTATTTTAATATAAGTTTAGAATCATCCGAAAGTATTATAATTATATTAAAAAATAATTTCTTAATTAGGAAAAGAACAAAAATTAAAGAAATAAGCTCGCTCTAAAATGGAATCTTAAATAAAATTTCTAAATTAAATTTATTATGGTTTTTTTAAAGTAATAGCGTTTATTTCTTTAATAAGAGCCATATTTTACTTCTTAAATTTTTATCGTTTTAAATCTATTAGTTTAAAAATAATATTTACTTATATATAATCATTTCATGAAATTAATACAAATTAACAAGATAAGCATTCTTTTTACTGAAACATATAATATTTTTTTGGGTATCTTTATTAAATTATATATATATAAAATCTTAAAATACCATTTTTTTCCTAAAAAACTCACCTGAATTTTGAATTTAAAACAAATCCAAGCTTTATATACTGATAATATTTCATAAAAACATTAATAATAAACTAAATGATATAAATAAATATGGCATTAACATTTGCGTTCTAGAAGACAGAAAAAATATTCCTTAAAAAAATCAAAATGTAAATTTCAGGATTGATAAACCGTTATAGAAGAAATGCATTTCTACAGAAATAATATCTTTATTAATTAAATTTTTTTATTAAAATTAGTACTTTTTATAGATAAAAAAATTATGTATGCCAAACAATATTTTATTAGAACGAAAAAATCATATAATTAATTGTAAATATAAAAATATATTTTGAATTTCATATGTGTTTAATATACATTATATTTTTATAAGTAAATAATATCAAATAAAATTGCCTCTAATTATGTAATTATAGATTTCACCTATTATTGGGACGTCTTAATCAAATATTAGATAATTTTGAGTGCTTCATGATTCGTCTGAAGAATCATCCAATAATTTATTGTTAACATTTACCGCGTCAAATTGATCTTTTTCAAGATCTAATTCAGATTTTCGGTCATTAGAATACAAAAATTTTTCTAAAAATTTTCATTATTTATATTCTGCACTATTTTATTAAAAAATTCTGATCCCGGTTCACTTACCTAAATGCTTTCAGGAGATTCAAAATAAGGCATCTCAAAAAATTTCGTTGTGAAAACCCAGTTTAATTTTTGGTTTTTTTTTATAAATTTTATTTTAACTTCTCTTATAATTCACCCTAAAAATAACATTAACAGTTAATATATTCGATTTCTCCACATTTATTATTCGCCTTTTTTGTTTGATGATCCATCCATGTGTGATTCTATCACCTATAATTACCCTTGTCATATAAATTGAGGCTAAAGCTACATTTAAACTTTCTATATTAATAAGGCTATATTTTAAAAATAAAAATATAAAATATTTCCAATTATTCAAAAAATACTATTATTTATACTAATGAGTATTTAAAACGCTTTTTTTGATAAGTATTTTTTAAAAAAACAAACAAAATAAAAGAATTAATAATATAAGATCCCATATAGTCCTTTTTTATAAATAAAAACTAAAAATTATGAATTATGCAAAATATATCATATTGTAAATAAATTTAATATCTATTTCATAAAAAAATTATTTCCGATTAATGGATGTTTTAAATTAGAAACAATAAAAACTTTATATAAAGATAGGCAATTGAATATATTGAATAAAAACATTTAAAAATAAATTATTACAAGTTATAAGCAAATTTTTTTACTTATAAGTTGAATAAAAATTATTAATTAACCTGAAATCTTCCAAGATATTCAATAAAATTAAAAATTCTATTAAAATATTAGAATATATTGATTGAATTTTATTTCACCAAATTTTGTATAGAATTATTTAATTTATACTGTTGATATAACAAATACTTTTATTATGTTTACATAAAAAATGTATAACTCGTTATTTTTCTCAATTTTCCTTTATTTCCGAAAATTATTTAGTTCTAGTTCTAAAACCACCAATTGAAATGAAATATATTTTATTTTGAAATATCTTCACGTTGAATAACTTACAATTTTCGGAAGCGGATTCTATATACAAGATAGGCTGGTAAAAATCTTAGCTTTGAAATTGTAGCTGTGCAGTCAATTATGAGGCAACGCTAAGCGCAATATTACTATCACACTTATTGTCCTTACCCAGCAGGTGTCATGATTGGGTAATTTTGCCTCGACTTTCACTGTGAATTTTACGACCCAATAATATAACGTGATGCAGAAAAACATGATAACGCTATCTCTGTATCTTTATTTCAACCAATAGCACAGCCATGATTTGTACAAACATACACAACGCTTTTTCTGCAGATTTATACCGCCCAGTAATATAGCTAGTGATACAAAAAACATGATAACGCCACTCTTGCACATCTATTTTGACCAGTAACATAGCTACTGATTGGTACAAATATTCCCAACGCTTTTGCTGCGTATTTTTCCTTACTATTACTTACTCTACACTATAGCATTTATTCTACCCTAAACTATTCCTCCGTTTTTTATGTGTTTTGCGTCAGTGCAAAACACATAAATAGTCCCAGTTTTTCTAGTTTTTGATTTTTTTATCTAACAACAATTGTCTTTTGTTCCCTAGTATTAGTCTTGGTTAAATAAATTATACGCTCTCTTGTCAGCCAAAGTAACACTTGGCTTAAATATATCTTTGTTTTTAGTTAATACCTTTTGTCTTGCTTCTTCTCCCCTTTTTTTTGACAGCAGGAAACTTAGGGAATATATTGCTCCCTTACTCAGCCTATCTAAACTTTGCCCTTTGCTCCCTGAACTGACTTCATTAAGTGTTTGTACAGCCTCCAAGGTAGGAATAATATGCGAGAACCTTAACGGAGGTTTGGGATCGGAACTTAACGAAAGTCCCAGCAAAGAAGCTACAAGATCTTCCATAACTGGTTCTTTCCCCAAGTTGACTGATATTTATAAGTTTTAGCCTAGCACAGGTACTTCATTAGAGAAGAATACCTAAGATCACCATCTCTATTTTCCACCAATCTCTCCAAGCGTCAACCTCAGGAGAAAATTTGTAAGAATAAGAACCGGACACGACCAACTCATAGCTACACATAAACATGCCCATACCATTAAATAAGCTAATGACTTTACTAAGCAATAAAAACAAAATAGTGAAATTAATGAACCGGGCTAACTGGTAATTATCCCAACCCACGAAAGTACTTAGAAAATATCTGCGACCAAATCAACCAAACAAAGGTAAAGCCAAAACGAATATTATAAAAATAGTTATATTTAAAATTAAAATAAAATCTAAATAAGCTATATTACTAAACCATAAAGTAAATAAAACAATTATCAAACTTTCCAAGACTTTCAGGCCATAAATGGAGCATAGCTTCACCTAGGATGAAAATTCTTAGTCTACCACATAAGTACTAAGATTGTGTATTGATTTAAGGGACTAAAAGATTTTATTAAGGGCAACTAATGGCTTGGGGGACTAAGAAGTAAATATAAAGAGATAAGGAATTGGGGACTTATGGATCTCTGAATTTCACTATGTTGAAAAGATTTGGCTTTCCCTTTTATATCGAATTTCTGGTCTTATCCGATAGACAATTTTTTTCTCATTGGATAAGATAAGAAATTCGATACTTCAATCTTATAGGCTCATTAAACGAAGTTATGAAATTTTTTTAAAATAATAATACTCTTATTGGAAAATAAATCAGTAACCCAATAAAATTACAGTCGAATCTCGAATCGATTTTGGATAAAGAAATAAAGAATAATGCTAAAAAATAACATCAAAATCGTGAAGATTCCAAATGTTGTTAACTGGAAACGAAATTACTATAGTTTGTGAATAAAATTTGGAAGTAATTTGTGCAAAACTTCATTTGCGAAAAGTTTATTAAATAGATTTTTTTTCATTTCAAATTTCGTAGAACTCAAAAACTTTAAGAGTCATCATAAAGGTATAATATTTGATAATTTTAATTTTAATAAAAATTCACATTGAAAACAAGTATTTTAGTGGATTTATGAAATTTTATTACTGAAAATCCTATTATATAAATAAAAGAATTAAAAAGGTATCCCTAGAATATTTATTATCAGAAATCAAAAATCCAATAAAAAAAATTAGATTATATATATTTGCGAATAAAAAATAAAAATGAAATAAATAGTTTAAAAACTTAGTTAAAACCCCAATTCCATAAAAAAAATTTGCTTTAAAAAAAAAATTTTAGTTGATTTATTTTTAATTTATTTTATGTTAAAGCATAAAATACATTAAATATGTATTACTTATTAAATAATAATTTACTATTAAATGTTAAATCGATTATAGATACAGATACGAATGTTGCTCATTATATATATTTTTTAGTTTATATAATCCCTTTTTTTTCTTAGACACGGTTTAATTGGGTTACTAAGCTTTTAGTCTGATATTTTGAATTTTTTTTTAGAAGATATAATCTTTAATAAAAATTTAAGTTAGAATTTTTATTTTTTTAATATTCAATTAAATAAATTTAACAATACTTTTAAAATTTACCTAAACATTTTTAATGAATAGCTTGTGGGTCAATACTTACTCTGAAATTTCCATAATTTTAATTACCTCCTACTTGTATAAATTTTCATTTTTCTCATAATACTTTATTCACGGCTTTATTATTCAGAAAATTGGGGCTGTAATTATTTTATTCTACACATGGATATGTATATTTTTATAATCAATTATAAAATTTACTTATCCTATTTTATTTTTTTATTATTGAATTTTGAAAAATTATTATATTTAATCACGAAATTTTTCTAACTATAAACAATTATGGCTTTGAGTGGAATGAAATGTATCAAATTTCTTCCACAAATTAATTTAATTATCCATTAATTCTTTGACAAATAAATTTAATAGAAATTTATAATTAAAATCAAATATTTGTAAGTTATATTTTTTATATTTATGACTATGAATTATAAAATATTTATTTATTTAATAAGAATTTTTTTTTTTTTACTATTAATGGCTATTAGGCTAATGCTATACTTCAATTAGCTATAATTGTAAATTTTGAAAGTTTCTATAGCTTTATTATCAATAAAAAAATTAATATTCAAATAAAAAAACTAAAGTCGAAAACCAAATTAAAAATTAGTTTAAAATTAAAATTAATTTAATGAATTGAATTGAAGTATTTTAAATTATCAAATTTTATCTATAAAACAATCAAAATTATTTTTACCAATACAAATTTAACAAAAGAATTTATTTAGTGATAGATTATTTCTCATTATGTATATTATAAACCATTTTATCAATATCAGGATAAACGTTAAAATATTGGTTATCTAGTCGATTTTTAGCAATACGAGATACATTAGCTTATTAATTATTTGATATTATAATTATCGGATTAATAGTTAAGAAAAAAAATATTTAATTAACATAACGGTATCATAAACATAATTTTAAGTATATGAATTGAATTTTTTTAATTCTAGTTCATTTTTTTCTATTTTTTTGATAAATAAATCGTTTAAAATGATTTTAGATAAATAAAAATTATCGATTTAGGTTAAATTCATGAAATTATACAATTAGATAAATTTTAAATCAAATAAATAATAAACTAAAAGTGAAATTGTGCATTTGAAAGTGTTAGAGGCCTAAAATTACATAAAATTTCAAGAAAAACAAAATATTTCCAACTATTTAAAATCTTTCAAAAGGCGCTATTATAATTTTCCATAAGCCTAATGGCTATTTATAATCTTTAAGTTCAATTTTTTTTTAAATAAATATATCTTGTTGAAATATTGTATCTATTTGAAAATGGAGCCTATTTTCAAAAAATATGAATTTTTCAATAAAAAGCTTTTTTTCAAAATAAGTTCTACTATTCAAATTATCAAACTAAAATACTTTATAGTGCTCCAATAATGGTTTTTAAATACGGATCAAAAGTTTTAAAATGAAATTTGAGAATAATTTGAAATGAATTGAGCTATTGTGTTTTTTTCTCGCTTTCATTGATAGAGTAACAAGTTGGAAGCATATGTAAAGTTTATGTATCTTTAGGAAGCACTGAAAGCTTAGTTTTTAATAATTACAGCAAAAAAACAAAAATGTATATTTAATATATCTCACAAGCGGGTTTAAAACCTATTTATATCTTCACAAGATATTTGTATTATTCTCTTCCTAATTAAAATAATTTAAAACTAATATTACTCATTTTTTTGAAAAATAATTTTATTTTTAAAAAATAATAAATGTTTGAATCATTTAATAGTTATATTTTTACTTTATTTGGATAAAATAAAAATTTTAAAAAGTATTAAATTAATTATATAAGACATAAGTAAATACTATCAAACATTTAAACTCCTAAGTGGCATTTTTCTTACGTTGAAATTAGTAAGGCATATACATATGTCATGTATGTCTTGGTGCAACTCCAGTGAAGTTCTCACTTTGTTTCTTGCTGACTCCGATAATTTTTTTAAGCGCCCATAATAATTTTCACATATTATTTTTACGGATGCAATATTTGTATTATTATTGTATTCAGTTTGACTCAACTCAGCTCTTTGTTTGGGAGTATTTCGGGAACATAATATGCATTCCAAGGTATCCAATATACAAAATTATTAACCGAAACAGTGGTTTTACTAATTCTATCTCCTGTGGATTTTTTTGTAAAAAATTCATAAAAATATTCGCTCTATTTACAAATAAACTGAAATCAAGCTTTGAATCGCAATTTAATGGGATAATATTTGTCACTCTAATATCGGGTAAATGCGTTAATTCATGAATCACTCAATATTTTTTGTTCTTACCAGAATAAAGCGCTTTCGTACACGAAAATTCCCGGGGAATCTTGGAAAATCCTGTATTTATGCATCAATTATCAATGCGGCTTTTGGGAAAAGGCTAAAGTTCATTCCTTTTAATATCTGATCTTTTTTTTTTAGAATAATATAATTATCGGACAACTTTTTTTTATTGTATTTGTTATTATTTGTATTATTCCCTATGCAGAAGCATCACTTATACCATAACTTGATTTATAGCAGAAATTTATTTACATTTTTTCATATATGATAAAAAAAAACAACAAATTATCTTTTAGTGACAGCTTTGATTTTTTTTCATTTGGTACTTATCATTTTTATTAAATCATCAATTAATAATAGAAAAATCATAATATTAAAAACTGCAATCTTTCTAAGTAACTGAATTCATTTGGCTTAATCGATCAATATTTTAATCATTATTTTGGTATTCATCGTTTATTAAAACTTCCGTGTGGTGATTAAGGCGAAGGTAAAATTAATTAACCGCAGCCTGATCCAAAAAATTTTGAAAACAGTTTTCTTCCATTATATTTTTTATAAAAAAGGTAAGGTATTTTTCTGATCTATATATATTAGAAAAATGAAAAAACTGGAAATTTATACTTTAGTTGCTAAAAAGATAAATTTAAGTTCTAATTTAAAACTATCAAATTTTTATTTTGATATAAATATGAAATATATAATAAACGTATATTTTCGCTAATTGAAGCTTATTTCGATAAATTAAATATTGATGTATCGTAAATTTTATATAGTTGTTTGGTTTGATGATTTGAATAAATGAATAATTTTGAAAAAAACATTTTTTATTGAAAAATTCATATTTTTTGAAAATAGGCTCCATTATCAAATGGATACAAATTTTCCAAAAAAAACACTTTTATTTAAAAAAAAACCAAAAATATGGATTATAATTAGCCATTAGGTTTATTAAAAATTTTAATATCGCCTTTTAAAAGATTTTAAATAGTTATAAATTTTTTTTTCTTGTAATATTATGTAATTTATGCCTCCAACACGTTTAAATGTATCATTTTATACTGTTGGCCTAAATTATACTTAAAAAATCCCTATAAAAAATCATTTTTAATATTAAAATGCTAATTTTATTATGTTTACGTCATTATTTTATAATTATTTAATAATTATTTTATAATTATTTTAAAAATTATTACGAAATTTGATCAAGTTAATTTATTTACATAGTTTTGAATTTCTGGATAAATATTTTTTCATAGATCATGTATAGATGTAAATTATAAAATATCTATCCAATAAACATCAATTTTCGGTGTTATATTTAATAAATAATTTGATTTTTATACACCCTTTCACGTTCAAGTTAAATAAATTTAAACAAGCTTTATTAGAAAATCCAATAAAGAATAAAGAATAGCCATCAGATCTAAAATAATATAAATTTGGATTTGAAAATTTCAAAACCAATATAAAAGGAAAATTTCTATCTTATTAATTTTTCAATAAAATTTTATGAAACGGTTAAAAAAACATAAAAAATATTTAAGCCCTGAAATCATTTTCCTGAGCTTTATATTTCAGCTATAAAATTTTTTTGTGTACTCAATAATTTTTTTTACATTAAAGGTAAATAATTCATATGAATCGGGTGGCCTACTAAACATAAGTAAAATGTCATTCCGGGTCTAGATCTTTTATTCTGCAAATTATTGTAATTTTTTTTTAATTTCAGTCTTTAAAGAAATTCAAGATTTATCTACCGGATTGAGCATTTTTTAATAGGGCCACAGATACAAAATTTTAACTTCCTAAAAAAATTATATTTGTTCAGCAGTTTTTCTTTGGCAAAGACCATTTTCCTATAACATTACTATACTCGATTTTATTTTCCCTTATTTGAAGTTTTGCGAATCAAATCCCATCAGATTCATTATAATCTTCATCTGAAACTTTTTCTTTTTGTTTTAAAATTTTATATTCCAAAGGCAGAAAGTCCTCCAATCATATGTGAATCCGGAAAACTTGTTAAAGGTAATTAAAAACAGTCCTTTCACCTCTTCTTTATCTTCTACTAGTTCTCTCAATGAAAAAATGGACTTTACTCTTGTCGAAAAAAAATACAACTTCCATTAAATATAATAATTTTGAAATTTTTATAAGTAATCAGGCTTTTTTTCATTATTTATATGCGAATTTGCTTGTGTTGGCTCAAGAAGAGCCCCTTTAACAGTAAAAGTTTAAAAATTTAAAAATTTAGATTTATATTAATTTTTTAAGTATAAACTTTTAATTTGAACTTTAAAAAAATAGATTGGTGTAATTCATGTGATTAATTAATTAATTCTACTTTTCGTGTAATAAAATCGGAATTATCATCTTTTAATTTGCAAATATTTTATCTTTTTCCTCCTCGATTTACAAGACGTAAACTCCATGACTTAATTCAGCCATGTTCTGTAATGATGATTATTTTATTAGCTGAGATAAGGCTGCAGAATTAATTTTCTTTTTCGATTGAATTTATCATCTCTGATCTCACTGAAATTGGGTATTTCCCATATTTTACACTTTGGAATATTTTATACATAACTACAATAAGAAATTTAATTCCTTCAATAAATCTAATTTTCTTCCTATTTTAGGAATTTCTTTTGCGTAAATTCGCTTTATTTACGTTTATTAAGATTCGATTTATTGATGAAAATTACAGTTTACATAAACTATACTTTAAAATGCGTAAAATTTTATTATTTTGGAACTTTGATATTTTTTCCCCTTCCCCTTCCCCCTTTTTGCTGAAAGAGGAACTGTGTATAAATTTCGCAATTTGTAAAAAAAATTGAGTGATAAAATGCAAAAAAATTAATCCTAAATGTTCTTTTTTTAGAAGCATCTTATTATTGTTATTATTATTTTAGAAATGTTATTCTTAACTAGGAAACACAATATTATCAATATATTCACATTTATTTAAAAAAATATATTTATATTCTCGAAAAAAACCAATTTCTAAATATAATTCCACTTAAAATATCATAAAATCAAATATAGATTAATACCAATTTATTATTTAATCAAAATTAGGTTCACTTATTTTATATTGTAATTTACTTTTTATGAGATTAATCCTTCTAATTCATATTAAATTTCACTTTTTCTTTAATTTAATGCATTACGGTCAATATTCATTCATTTATTTCGAATTAATTTAATTTTTTTTTAAATTTTCTTTCTATTTTTCCTAATTGCATTCACTTATTTTTGATTTGGTAACACTTTTTTTAAAATTTCATTTGAAAAATTGTAGAAAGTGAAATCACTACCTCCTTTTTTGAATATACATTATAATATTTTTTGTTTGATATATAAGATTGATATAAATGTAATAATTTTTCATAAGTACCAGTTCACGAAATCTAATATCATTCAGCTCATATTCAATAAAATTTCAAAAAATTATGGTATTCAGCATATCATTATTTTATATTTCTTTCTTCTTTGGGACTAAATTTTAAAAAAAATAAATTGAGAGCTCTTTTGCTCATTTAGGATTTGGTTATTGATTATAATTTATTTTTTGATACATCGTTGGATAAGATAATTTTTTGGTGCTTTTTTATCCAAAATCCAAGCCCTAATTTTTTTAATTTTTTTTCTTGATTTATTTTTTTTTCATTCTTGAGAATAGTTGAATATTACACTATATATTCATAAAATTTTCTTTTTTGATTAAATTCAATGTTTAAATTTTATATAAGTTACTATCAGTTTTTATATTTAGGTCTATTTCATGAAATTATCCCCTAAAAAAATATTTATAAAATCTGCATTTTTTTAAAATTAATTTTTTCCAAATATACTGCCTATTGTCATGCTATTTTTCTTTTTTTAATTTAATATTTTATTAATTACTGTTTTTTAAGTTTAAATAAGTTTTCTAATCTTTAAGTTTTTATGTGAAGAGTATATTTAATAAAAAAAATCTTTTGGGATTTAACTGTAAAAACTACAGAATTTTTTACGTTAGAGAACATCATTAATCTTAGATATTATTCCAGATCATCTAGCTGCTAAATTTAATTTAATTTAATCGAATATTCAGCTTTTGAGAAAGCTATGTTTTTCTTTTTTAATCATTTTTAAATTTGGAGTTTTTTTACCTTATCAAATATAGAATTTTTTTAACAAATCAAGTCTGATTTGAAAATTATAATATTTTTATAAACTTTACATATGTAGTTGCTCATATTCATGCTTTTCGGATCTTTAAAAAAAATAATTAATTATCAGTGATTTAACTATCAGTAAAAATATTTTTATTCTTTTTTACCCCATATATTTTAAATATATATTTTCGGGCTATATATTGTCTTTTCATCTCATTTTTAATTTTATTCATTAATTTTTCACTAGAAATTTTATGAAAGAGGCATTTTTTTAAGCTTTTGACTCCAGAATTTTAAATCCATACTTCTTTCTCTATTTAAATATATTGATTTTTTTTATTATTTTCTTCGTTCCAAATAATAATAAAAAAATGATATATTATATAAAACCTTTGTAAAATGTTAATATATGTTTTCTGTAACATAAATTATAATGCTGAAATGTGTTATTACCTTGGACCTCCTTACTTTATAATAATATTCCTATTCTAAAAAAAAATTCTTTTATTTTAAATTTTCGTGGCAAATTCCCTTTTTTAACTTACAGAATACAATAAGGTTTGAAAAATATTCTTTGATAATATATTCTTTAAATTATTGATAAAAAAACATAAACAAGTTAAATTCCAATAGAAAGCTAATTTTTATTTATATTTCTTTCTTTTTCGTTTTCATTTTATCTCAATGCATGTATTTTCAGGATTTCTTATAACAACCCTTCCTTATTTTTTTAGCAATAATTATTAAAAAACATTATTCATAACTCTTTTCTTTAACATAACTACTAATTATAATTCAAATATAGGAATTTGAAATACTGATAATACTTTTGGTTTGGGCTCTAAAAAAGGAACGGAATAATAATAATAAAATATTTTGGGTAAAAAAATTCTGTATTATGAAGATAAATCGTATTATAACCTTTCATACTAAGAATTTCACTAAATTTTCAACTTTTTTTTATAAAATAATCATGAATTGAGCTTAATTTGGGTATTACGAATAATATCTGTGTTTTACTATGAGTAAAATAAATGAAAATCATTAGTGTGATTTATTTGACTATAATACCTTGTTAATAAAAAATATTAAGCTAAAATATATTTATGAATGAAAATCTCAACCCAATTATGCACTCTTGGTGTTAGAAGCTATATATGATTAGCCCCGCGGTGAGATTCAACCACGATATGAATTATGAAAATAAAAACTTTCTGTTGGTTGTAGATGTGAATTAAATTCCCCAACTATTAAAAACATATTTTTTGAAATTATAAAACATTAGAATACAGGAGATATTGGATCTTTGTGCCTAATTAATTTTTTTACCTCTATAATCCGGTATATTTTCAATTTATTCAATTAAAGTCTTTGAGTTGTGGCAGAGAATAAAAAAATTATTGAAATTTGGCTGAAACAAAAAAATTCTTGGATTTTTAATAGATGCGCTCTATTAAACCTATCTTATCACTTTTTTGATAAACTTTATTTCTTCAATCAGAATTTTTTTTTGAAATTATATTGTTAAGTATTTTATTTTTTTTAAATTAAGTAGTTTTGAGCTTAATAATCAGGCCCCCAAAAAATTTTTTTATTTATCGATTATTATTTTGATATATATTGAACCAGGATGCAGTATATGGATTTTGAGAATTTAGGATATATTTTTCCATATTAAAACAATTAATTTTCCACCAAAAGGTTTATCGCACTTTTTTATTCTGATGTATTATTTAAAAAAATCTTTAAAAAGTTAGCTATTATATCACTAAATTTTTACGAAAATAAAAAAGTATACTTAATAAAACTTCTTATTTGTTTTGGGGGAAACAGCTTCATTATTTCATCAAATTGGAAAAAAAAAATTAGTTTCTTTGATTCTAGTTATGTTGATTTTTCATTCTTTTTTTTTGGTTTGGAATTGGATGGATATTTTTTCAAATCGTACCATTTTTAAAAATATATGTTTAAAATTCATGGTAGGTGGCCAAAAAGATTTCTATCATAGTATACTTCCCTATTTTCGTAAATGAATTGTTTCTCTTAATTTTTTTTCTATATAGTTGAAAATTTCAAATTAAAACTATTTTAAAACTATTTTTTTCAGAACGTAAATAACCGAAAATTATGGTTAATTCATCTATTTGCCCATTTTTAAAAAATTTATTTTGTTTCAGTTGGATTTTATTTCTATATTTTATAATCCATTGGTTAATTGAACTTTATGTTATTTTTAATCTTAATTTTTCTATTATTATCTGAAAAAAAATTTTCATCCCTCCAATTACTTTATAATTTTGATTTTTTAAACATATCTGACTTCATAATTGATTTTTTTATAAATACTTATTCGATTGCCTTTTCAAGAAATAGTTATTAGGCGCTAAAATAATTATTATATAATATTTTTTATTTTTAGGAATTTACTTATTATTTAATATAATTAAAGGAGACAATAATTATAAAAATGTAATCTAAGAATTTCAGAAAAAGATAATAGAAGGATCATTTATAGTGGATATAGTAAAAAAACATATATATTTTGGCTATTATCCATTATGTAAATTAAATGATGTAGGTATTTATTGATAGATAAAAATGGATAAAAAATAATAATTTTTATGGAAATGTGGTTTTTTATTTGCATATATCTAACCCTTATTCATAATTTACCCGATTTTTTTTCCTATTTCAAATTTACTTTGCTTGAAGTTTATTTGTTTTTTCTAAATAATTTTTTCTAAAATAGCAACTTAATCGTACACTTACAAATTATCATATATTTATTTCTCGATTAATTTGAGCTTTTTCCAAATTTCGTCGAGAAAAGGTATAGTAAAAAATAAAATATTATTTTCACTCTAAAACTTAAAAAAATACCAAAAAAATCTTTTAAAAAAGTTCTTCTTTTACGATATTTTCCTGATCTTCTTTTTTTCTGAAATTTTAATTTTTTTAAATTTTTATAATTTAAACTTACTTTTATTTGTTTATTGATTTAAATTATATATTATAATAATAACAAAATACATATCATGACTATCCAATAAAATATAAATGATTATTTCGAGATTTTATTTAAAAAAAGCGATATATTAGTTTAAAAGGACATAATTTAATATTTAAGCGAGTTGAACTCATTTGTAAAGATAAACGATTGTGCATATTTGGGATAAATAAATTATTTTAAGAGAAAATGATGATTAGAAATTTTAAATTTTTTTATATTTTAATGAATTTAATATAAAATTCTCTAATGAAATTAATCTGATCTTAATACGATTTTAAACACTTCAAGCTACAATAATAGTTATTACCCCTTCAAAATCCCTTTGAGGTAACATATATACCATTCCTAAAAATATATTAAGCAAAATATCATTCATGCGTCAATTATTCCTTTTGAGTTTTAGGTTTTATATTTTTAACACAATTAAAAAAAAATCGACCAAATTTTATGTAATAATTGCTGAAAATAAGTGTTTTCATTATAAAAAATAGACTTTTTTTTTTTTGATTTTATAATAAACATATTCACTCATTAATGGGTCGAATATTAACAACAGTGTTTTTGAATGGATATTTTATTTTATAAATTAAATTATAATTTGGATAACTGGTAGGCTCTATAAGTAAAATAAAATAAATAAATAAAGATGAAAAAAGATGAAAAAATCTTATATAATAAACCAAAAATCCCATGTGTAATTTAAGTGGCTTTAAATAATTTCTTATATTGTAGCAAAGTTCTTAAGTTTGGTGTTTTTTTTTCTTTATTTTAAAACCATATTTAAATATATATATATATCGCAAAGAAAACCTGAAATGAGATTTTGCACATTAAATTTGTCTAATTAAGATGATTTTAAGTTATATAAATAAACATATACAATATATTTCGACATTTTATCTCATAAATGGATTTCTTTGTGATGAAGCATAAACAGAGGAGTTTATTATTTATTAATTAAAACAGATTATATAATTCACAAAATTTAGAGCCCTATTAATAAAAAAAAAAGGCAAAGCGGCTTAAAAATTTACCCACTTTTTTTTAATATAATTTTTTTATTTTCCTTTATCTTTTTATTACCTCTTTTTCTATTATATTATCCGTGGGAGATAAAATTTTAAAATCCTAGATAAATAAATTTCAGTTCTAAATAATAGCTTACCTCTAAGTAAACTAAAAAATACTCTAGTTAGAAATCTAGGTGCGTGTGAGAGAATAGCTCACGAGATACATATATCGGATATTAATTTTAAAATTTAAAATGATAAATGTCTTATAATCTGATTTAAATTAGTTGGATTAAAAAAATTTATTGATTTTTTAAAGCTTTTTTTATTTAACCAAGGAAATCATAAAATAATTTTTGTCACATCAGATCTTCTGATTTTTGAAATTTTTTGAAACTTTCCTGGTTTACTAAGATTTTTCCTTCACCATTAAAATTTATAGAAATGGTTGATAAAACCATAAGATTTTAAAATAAAATTATATATATTAAATTTTTTTTTACAAAAATCTGAAAGCATGAGCAGAATTAACGCCTTTATGCTCTAAAAGCATTATTAGTATAATATAAAAGACTAATTCGAAAAAATACAAATATTTTGAACTAAAAAATAAATCTAATTTCATAATTTGATGTTTTATATTTTATAGCGTTTTTTTTTGAAAATTTAAAACATTAATATTGATTAAATTTTTTTTTAGCCTCTAAATATAAAAAATTTTAAAAAAATTGCAATTAATGATTTTCTTATCTTTTATTTGTTAATTTTCCATTATTACGATTATAGAAAACTTCAGATTCTCTTGAAATTTCAATTGATATGATAGAAAATTCTTTTACAGATCATCACTTCCACTTTAAACATTTTTCTTTAATTGTGCTACTATACCAAATTTTAAAAAAAATTGATGGATAAAATTTGCTTTAACCTTATCTTAAATTGGCCCTTACCAATTATAATGTTTTTTTAATGACTACAGATACCCTGTAAAAACTTCTACTGATAATCATTTATTGTAAAAAATTCATTTTCCAGAGCTCGGGATTGAAATTATCAGATTTAAGAACAGCTGCAGATGCAATGCAGTTATAAATTTTAGAATAATAACATTTAATTCTAGATTTTTGGTTTTAAATATTTTTTTTATTTTTATCTTTACGTGGTATCGAAAATTAGTTTGCCTTAAATATGGATCAAAATATTGCACTACAGATGATATATATTGAGATGAGTCTCCAAATTCATCTGAAATGTTCCAAACTAATCCAAACTTTTTTGGTTTATTTCTTAAGACCCTAATATTTTATGATATGTTTTCTTTCTATCCAAATTTACCTTAGAAATTGCAAAAGACACAAACATTAACTATTATATGTTTTAATATTAGTTATTACTGAAAATTTTCCCAAATTTTATTAAAAGTGGAATAGATGCGCGATTTTTTTTTTTTTTCTTGGGAGTATAAAAACATGCTTTTATTTTATTTTATTTCGATAATCTGAAAAATAATGATTACAATATAATTCAGATTCATGATAGGATTCACAACTTGATTCAAAAATTTTAGACGTAATTATTTTAGAATTTTTATTTCTTTTAAAAAAAAATTTATTATCAATATATTCTCGATAATTTAACATCTCTAACCAAATCCATTATTTATTTTTTAATCTTGTTAGATATTTATCGCACTTAAATGAAATCCTGTATTATTTATTTTAAATTTACTTTTTTATTCTTTATAGAAGTGGATTTTAAGTATTTCTTAGATCTGTAAGTTAAAATTCTTGAAAATTTGATTTTTTTTATTTTATTTTTAATTCGGCAATGCAATGATTTTTTTATATATTGACAAAAATAAAATTATAAGGCAAATCCATTAGTTTATTTTTAATTAAGGGGCTAAAATTATTTCCGGGCTTTGTCACATAGAGAATATTTATCGACACCCGATTAAAAGTATCTGTGTAAAAAATTATGCAGCTATATACAAAAATTTATATATATATATCCACATAATTAGTCGATATCATACCAAAATATCTTTTATCCAGTAATATATTGAAGTTTTATTTATTCATATATAAAACTCAAAAATAACTAAAATATCAATTTTTTTCATTAAAAATGTACAATAGCCGATAAAAAAATTTCAAATTGAATTATATTAATTTATACATAATTTTTAAAAAACTAGTGATGAAAAAAATAAGATCCATCGAAATATCCCCTTTGAATTGAAATTAGTAAAAAAATGGCTATTATAAGTTATTTAAGAATGAAGCTTTTTTATAACAAACCTGGGAACTCTCGAATTAAAAGTACAATTACTGATATCCATCACTGAAAAATGTTTTTCTAACTCTAAAAGATGCAATGAAACCAAAATCTCTGAATAAATTAATATGTTTTAATTAATGATAAAAATATCATATCATATCATATCAATTCTTATCATAATTTTATCATACATTTTAAATTTTTACTTTACATAATTTGATTTTAGATCAAAAAATTTATTCAAGGGTCGATTTATTTTTATTACGTTTTATAAAAAATAGTTGATATAATCAGAGGAAATTTCAGAATATCTTGTAGATTGAGCTCTTTTTTTTGAAAAAAATATCTAATATTAAACTTAGATTATTTTTATAATGATTTAGGACAACCGAGAGATGTTGAAAGAAGTTATATTTTTATAAATTATAAATGTTATTATTTTTCGAAAAAAAATTTTTTATTTTATATTTTTTAATAAATATATATGTCACAGTTTTTTTTATCACGGTTTCCTATTTAATGAATAATTTTTATCTGATCTCATTTATTTGCCAACTTATTCTTCGTTCCAAAAATAGTAGCACTTGTGATATTTAATCTACCTTCCATTTTTGGAATATGGTATACATATTTATATTTCTTAAAGTATAAGAATTGTAAATTTTTTTGTCTATATCTTCCCAGTCGCTAATAACTGATTATTCCTTTATATTTCAAATTTTTTTAATTTGGATGTGTATTTCTTATTACTTTCATAGGTGATTTAAAATCTCCTTTCATAACTTTTTTATTAAACTTGTTGTTAAGATCTTTTTCAGAAAAGATAGACTTTTGAAGCCTTTTGGTGATCCAAGATAATAAAAAAAAAAGTATGTTTCTTTATAATTAAAAATATTCTATCTCATTTGAGAAATTCAAAATAGAGAATTTTAATCTATTTAATTCTTTCAAAATGATAAACAGATGTAATGAAATTTAATCTTTTTTTTAGTTTAGCTGCCTAATATTAAAAATTAAATTGACTTTTTCCAATAATTTATTGTTAATAGAACTAAATAGATATTACTCTTGAAACCATTTAAAACTATTTTTAATTTTATTTTCAATTAATTTTAGAGCTATTTCATAAATTCACTCAAATTTTTCCCAATTTTTTTTTCGCTAATAAAAATAAATAAATTATTAAATAGTGTTAGAAATTTTAAATTCCTAACACCTTTGAGAAAAAAATTTCTGAAAATAGCAGGATATTATTTTGCAATTTTTTATCACATTTTAATAGAGGAATTTTCAATATTTGATCCTCCTTTATCTGGATCTAAAAATTCGACAGATTTTTTTATTTTTGGTTCTTAGTCTTCTTTTAAGTATCTCGTGTCGAAAATTACCCCCAATGAGTTAGAATTTTTTTCGATTTCTTTTGAACATTATATATGACTATTTTTTTTCTTCGCTTTTAATAATAGCCAATACCATGAGGATAAATACCCCATTCATATTAGTTACCCCTAGTAAAAAAATATTATTTTCAGATTAAAATTTTTTATATTTTGCATTCATGTAAACATTTTCTGATTAACATGATAATTCGATTAAACTTTTTGAAGCGATTAATATTTTCAATTAATTTAATAATTTAACTTTACAATGAATTTGATTAATTTTTTTTTTAATAAATGAAAAATTATCTGAATCTAAATTAACCCCACTTAAAAATAAAAAAATACTTCTAAATACCATATTATAAATTTTCGATTTTAATATTGAGGTTTTTATATTATTTTCTTTTGTATTTTTTCTTCTAAAATTTGATAAAACGGAGTATATTCTATTGGAAAGAAGTTAAAACCATTTTTTTTAAAATATCTTTTTAATCTCCCATGGTCTATTTAAATCTCGTATATATCCATTTAAAATCGATTTTTTTATTTAAAGGAGCTTCAAAAAGAGAGAATTTTTCTGAGCGCTCGTTTATTTTATAATTTTTAATTTTTTTATTCTAAAAATCATCCAATCTAGCTCAAACAGGGCATGCAGTTATTAATTGGTTTATTCAAAGTTATAGATATTGTTTAATTTTTTAAAACTCTTCTATTATAGCTCTTTGAGTAACGGAAGTATCTTCATTTAATCTCCAAAGATATTTAACTTCCTTTCATTTAATTTCCGTTTGATTTAAATTTATAAAGATGTTAAATATTGAATCTTTACATAATTTATGATTATATTCTTTATCGTAATTGTGCACCCAAACTATAAAAATTCACCAATTAAAAAAATATATACCTTTGAAGATCTTTATAACACTTCTAAAAAAAATCTGATTAAGCTATTAAGGTAAATAAGATTAATTTTCTGATTAAATCTTCTAAAATAAATAGCCTGAGGTCTAGAAAATATATTCAGCCAATAGCCTAGTAAAATTGAGAAAATGTTAATAATTTCGGCACTAAAAAGATAAATAAAGTTATATTGAAACACCTAGTTAATTTCTTAATAGAGGATATTATATCAAAATAACATCACATACTGCATAAAGATTATACATTTTCCTGAAAAAAAATTAAATTTAAAAATTTAACCAATATATTTAAGGTCTGAGTTTTTTCAAAAAACTAATTCGAAAGTCATATATATTTTTAATAATTAAGAAATCAACACAATAGCGATTGATGAAAAATACTAATAATAATGACACCTATTCTAAATTTCCAATTTTTTTTAAAAGACCTATTATAAAGCAAGATTTATTTGTTTAAATATTAAATGAAAATTTACAATTTTACCATTTTTTTTTCTTAAAAAAATTTATATACTGCGCGATATCGGGTAGCTTATTTTAATTCCAAAATTCGATATAGAATTTTTTTTATACTTTAAAAAAAATTAGATTAAAAACTTTCTGAGTGAAAGAAAATTTAACTTTGGAATATCCAGAAACCAAATTTAATATTTTATAAACATTTAAAATTTTTCTTTTAAACCAATTTTTTTTATCTAACATAATTTCTTTATATAATTAAAAAGTTAAAACTATAAAAACTAAAAAATATATTCAAATATTTTTCATTTACAACTTTAAACATTAAGAATTGCAAAGACGCTACGAAAAGATACGAGTTTGATTTTTATGTTGGCTCTGCGTCTTTTTCTGCTGAATATTCAAGTAACCATGATATTTCTGTGCCCGAGTTATATAATAGTCCATCAAAAAACCCGTAGGATATATATTTTTTAACTGGATTTAATATAGAGTATTTTATTGAAATTTATTCAGTATGTCAAAAAAATCTTATAGCTTCTGAAATGAAGATGGGAAGAAAATCTAAATTTGCTTTAAAAGATAAATTTCTAATTTTGATCACGTAATTGCAAAATTATTTCAAGTATGATAGGTTGGTCCGTGACTTTAAAATATCTAGACAATCCGAATGTAAAATAGTAGATTCTACTGCTGAAGTTTTACACGAGCCATTAATAATTCACTACAGTTTCCCAATAAAAAGGAAGCTCAGTTTTCACAATTGATTCTTCTCCCAAATAACAAGAATGTAGATCTGATCATCGACTGCGCATTTTTTTTTTCATAAACATATCTTTAAGACTGTTTCAAGACGTAAATTTACTTTACTCGGGAAAAAATCGATACTATTTCGTTAAGAGGGAAATAGCGGTGATAACAGACGGCAGTTATGTATTTATTATCCCTGTTTTATAGTGTTCAATTCATGAGATATCGGTAATATGAAGAATGGAGAGTATATGCAGAGATTTTTTGAAAAAATCTCCTACCAATATTAGAATCGGTGATAGAAATGAGGGGATAGTTAATGTTCCATAATGTTTGATAAGGGTTATGTAGTATTGGAAAATAAATTTATAGTTGTTATTCCCAAAAAGAATAAATATTCCGAAGTTAACATGAGCTCACAGACTCAGATCCATTTTATCTCTCAAACAAAAAACAGGTTCTAACCCTCTAAAATATACCACTCCGATAAACAGAGTAGATTAAATCAAAGAGTAATAGTAGAAAACTTTTTTGGAAGGCTTAAATGCGTTTTTAAATTGATGAGATACATACAGGGAATATGTAGATAATGTTGAGACTTTCATAGATATGTGCGTTGTTTTAACTAACCTACACATATCAAAATCTCTATTAAGTATTAATGATGTTAGATATTACAAATCGATAAGATTCAAAGAGTTAGAATTTTTAGGAAGAAAAGGGAAAAAATCAACAGATAAAATTCAAACAGGAAAAGAAATAAAATCGCTCAAGATATTTTTGTAATAACCTAAAACTTAAGTGTTAGAGATTATTTAGCTTCAAAAAAAGGTTTTGGGAAGAAGAAAATGGTCTTAAAAACCAGATGTTACAGATTCTGATTCATTTTCATAAGCTTTAAGAAATAATTATAATATAAACATATATTTAATATTAGTTATTTGGTGCTATAAATTTTAAATTTTAAGTTATTTTCGTATAAATCGATTTAAATTATATTTTGAATCAAATGTCAATATATTTATTTCGATTTTAGATAAAAAAATTTTGATTTTTTTTTTTGGTGTACAAGGCCAAAAACAATGAAAAAAACTGGCATCTATCTTTCTTCACTTCATCCTCAGAATATTTTACGCCGAAATTTATCTCTCACTAATTATGTAAGTAACACTTTTATTTAATCGAAATTTCATTTGCTAATTTTTTTAAAACATAATTAATTGAAGGGTTAAATTTATTTCATCGAATCAATTTAGATGGTTTTAAATTTCTAGCAGAATATTGGCTAATATATCTATTATCTTTTTGGACTAGAAAAAGATAAAAAAAAAATTTATTCATCTTTTTTTTCTACTTCTCATATTTTAAGAAAATTTAACAACATTAAAGCATGCTTTTATCATTTTAAATATATTTTTTATATTGAGATTCATATCTAAAATCATCTTTTTTATAGATTAAAGCTATAATATTATGTTATTTATATGAGTCGATTAAAAGAAATACCTCATAAAACCGAGAAAATTGTAATATTATTAGAAAATTATATATATAATGCGATAAAACATTCTTCATCTAATTTTAAAAAATGTTTTTAGATCCACTTTAGACTGTATAATACTGAAAAATGTACTTTAATATTTGAATATAGACGAAAAATTTAAATAAAACTTCTTGTTACGATATAAAGTATATACATTTCCTGCTGGTGGAATGGGTAATAATAGCTAATTATCAATATTATAATGAAATAAATTGTATATAATTATACATAATTTAACTTATTTATATAATACTACTATTTTTTCAGGATAATATTCAAAAAAATTCATTAAATTTAAACAATAGACTCTTAAGCCTAAAATGAGCTTTTTATATAGTAGAAACGATAATAAAATTTTGGGCTTCCTCTACTTTTACTTAATAATCAACGAAATAGACAGATAATTTAGTATCAATATAAAATGCGATAAAACTTATAGCATTTCTTTGATTCGCAAATTTTATCATAAACTTTTTAAATACTAATGTTTTCAGCGTAGATACAAAGTTTCAAAATAAAAAAATGAGTATATTTTTAGTTAATCACTGTATATTTTTTTTCTCTTGATTATCGGTCAATTTAATCATATTATGATCCTATTATTTTAACTTGAAATTTTCAATTATTATTCAAAATTTTATTTTGACAAACGTATTTCGCTGAGATTTTTTTAAAAGAAATAACTGAAAGCTTAAACTCTGTTAGTATTCCCTAAAAAAATCTCAACATCATCGCAAAAAAAATTTCAAATTACCCCGATTTAAATGTTGTCAAAGAAATTTCACGTTGATCTTAGAACATTTTTTTGGGATCATACTTATCATGAGCTCAAAATTTGAAACACTTTGGTTCATTCTCTATTATAAATTAATCTATTTGGTTTCTGGGATATAAAAATGACTATCCTTTTTAATGAAATATCAATAAATGATTAAAGCTTACTATTTATAATTTTTTGATATTTTTTACTTTATTTAATGATGTTTTATGTAACATTCAGGTAACAAAATAATCATTTTTGGCTCTATATAATAAAAAAATAGAAATTTCTTTATATTTTCGCGAAAAATAGTTTTTTCAAGCATGTAAATTGATTGATATTATGGCATCCATATTTATGAAATTTTCAAAAATGGAGGCCTATTTTAGAGAAAAAATTAACGAATAGGTATAAAATTGGGTATATAATCTAAGTTAGCAATTTATTTATTGGATTCAGCTATAATTATTTGTTTTTTCTGATTTTATGACACCCCAGGGTTTGATGCAATAAAAAATTACGCAATTGATAACCATTAAAAATAACTTACTTCAAAATTGGACTTTATTTTGGCTAATCAGAAACTAAACACGCAGGAATATGCTTTTTTAGGACCAAAGGCAAAAAAGATCTTTATTATTTAGCCAATTTTTAATTAAATTGTTAATAGTTTAAATTTTTTGATAAAAAAATAGGACTTTTAGCTGCATATCACTTTTACTGGGTAGTTTTTTTATAAACTTCTCTAAAAAATTTGATAAACTAACTTTAGTCGTTTCTACTGAACAAAAAAAAAGAAATTTTTATTCTCTAATAACCTAAATAGTACTTTGAAATTATTTTAGTGTAGAATAAAAATTTTAGCTGTAGCTTTTCACTTTTATTGGATAAAAAATAATTTTTTGGGAATTTTGCCTAAGCGGGGTGCGCTATAAATTGCATTCTTAACAAATATTATCCCACATTAAAAACCAATAGCTAATCAAAATTTTAATTAAAATATTATAATTGGTAATGATTTTTTTTTTTTAAATTATGATAAATTTCTCATTCGAAGATGTATAAAAAAAAACTATTTAAAGAAACAAAGCCAAAAATTTTCTTGAAAAAATTCAATTGTTTAATATATGGGATTATTAAATAATTAGGTCAAATTATAAGTAATCACTGAAATATTAATAAATCAAGAATTTATTTAATAATTAGCATAGCTATTTATTATATGAGATTTCATTAATTAATAAATGACATATTTCTAAACAAGTTGCTTCATTATTAAAATAAACCACTTGGATTTCGTAAAAAATTAATTTTAATGAATGATAGATAAATATTCAATGAATTGGTGAACTTTTTAATATATACAGGGTTTTTTTTTTTTAATTGGCGGGTTTTTATTGTATAAGCGAACAATTTCGATAAAATCTCTATTAAATAATATTCAGCTTATCATAAAATTTAGAAATTTTTACAATTAAAAAAACTCAAAAATATTAAATTTTTGTTCTCAAGTATGTTCTAAATATTTCGGGTTATTAATTTTTTTAGTAAGTTATTTATAAATTATACAAATTCAAATCTTATAAATTTATTTTTATAAGTTTATATCAAGATAAAAATATTTTGGCATTATGAACGTTAAGAAATGACCCACCGGTAATGAAGGAGTTAAAAATAATGAATTTAGAGTTTTTTATACGAAAACGTAAATCAAATTAAATAATACTAAATAAAAAATAGTGATTTATAAAATCTTCGAATTTTGTATAGGAATTTCGTTTTTTTTATATTTCTGCTTAATTATCTATGCAGATAATTTTAACCCCGACTTTTAATCTTCCTTCGGGTTCCCTATGTATTATTATTAAAGAAAAATAAGTAGTTTTTATAAACCTTTAGATACTTTTTAAAAGGGCAACAAATCCATGCGTTATGTAAAGAATTAATACTTCATTATAATTTTGATATATCATTAAAAAAAGTGATAAGTTGCAAAAATGATCAGATTTTTTTTAATATTTGAAAAAGTGATCAAATAATAAAAGTATTACCAGCTATAGCATAAAAAATTTCGAAGATTTTTTTAGTAAAATCAATTTGACCTTTCTAAACTGAAAAAAGAAAAAAAATATGGTTTTATAATCCATAGAATTCTTAATCTGAAATTTTTTTACTTTTATAGGCTGATTTCTATTTATTTTTTTACTTTATTTTGACACCTATGTATGGGGTAAAAAGCCATTTTTTAGCTTTAAAAGCAAATTAAGAAAAACAAAAAATTTTAAACTTGTTCATTTCTGTCTTTTGATAGATAAAAACTGACGATTACCCCAAAACTAAAAATCTAAACCGATTCTATAACCCGAATTTCTGCATCATCTAACCTATTTCCAAAGCGATTTGCAGCTGTTTTAATAAAGAAAAAAAAGTGGCTCAATAAAAATCTTGAAAAAATAAAAGTTATAAAAAGTTATTATTAGTTAGCTATTTTTGAAGATTTTAAGTTTCCGTGATATTCAACCTTTTAAACTTAAATTGATTTATTATTATTATTATTATTATTATTGGGGGTCCAGATTTTAGACTGAAGATCAGAAAGACGAATTTCTCATACCAAGAAAAAATAATTTCGGCATTCGTTTCACTGATATCTCGCTTATAAAAATAGCCCTTTTTGGATAAACATGGAATAATATTTACTGATACCACTGAAAAGAAACTTTTTAAGGTATATGTTATTTTCAAAATCTTTTTTTTTTCTATTTTCAATACAAACCAAAATATTCTTCAAATTATTCTTATTAATACATAGATGGCACAAATACATTAATGATAATTTATTGATTATATCAAGATTGTGTTACCAACTTAAAAATTTCTTAAATTCAAATGATTTCGAAAATAAACCTTTTTAAAAACAAGGATGAAGCGTAGGAGTTTCTTATTAAACAAAACATCGACAATTTTAGTATTTATAAATTGATCTACAGTTCGAATATTTGAATTTTGGAAAAGTTTTATCTTTAAGATTGTGATTTTAATTATAATTTTCATTTAAGAATAGACGGTTTTTTATTTTTTTCCAGAAATTAAAATAATGTTTGTTACCGTATGGGTCCTTGATTTACTAGAAAATTTGTCAAAAAGTTTTCAAAAAATTTAACAGAAACCTGCCCAAAATTAGTTACCAAAGATGCCAAAAAAATTTCCTTGAAAAAAAATAATCTGAAATTAACTATCCTATGGCACATCGTGGAATAGAAGAAAATAAACCAGATTCAAATAAATATCGGGAGAATAAAGTTAAAAAAATATATAATCTTCTTAAAAAAGCGAAGAGCTTAATCCCGGTACGAATTATGACTTCGAAACCAAAGAGGGGTTATTTTTAGTTTCACAACCTTTCCAAATCCATGCTATATATATTTCAGAAATTCAAATCTGTAATTTTATTTGATGCCCTTCATATAAATTTCAGGTATATTTTAATGATTCTAATAGTTTCATCTACGTGTGTTACGATAGCGTTCTTCAATTATCGTCCGGGGTTTAATATTCTGAAAATACAGAATAATGGAATTTTTTCAAAAAAAAAATCAAAGGAAATTAGGATAATATTTATAAAAATTCTAATTTAGTGATGGTTTAAAAGATATGGAGACCGCGGTATCCGAAGAATTACCACTTTTAAATCACTATAGGTGTTTGGTACATTTAAATAAGAATATAATGTGTAAATTCGGTATGTTAAAAAATTAAATATATTAAGCGGGTAGAGATCTCAAAAAAATTCCTTTTTATAAAAAATGGAAAATATAAGATCAGTTTAAGAAAATATCTACAGCTATTTAAAAATTATAAAATTTAAAAAATGTGTTTTATCCTATCTTTCTGTCCCTAGATATGGGATATTATCATCTAATAATTATTAGTCAATGAGCAAATGGATTTCGGAATTGATATTAATGTCTTATTTTGATTTTATATTCATATTTATGTCATAAATAGGCGAAAAAATCTACTTTAAATATAAGGATACTCGAAATAGACTATCAAATATCTCAAAAAAATCTAAATAAATATTACAAAAAAAACATATTACTAGGGAATGATAAGATAATAAGACAATTAGGGGACAAATGATTCAGTATAGAAAGATCAAAATATGGATATAGATCTGTAGATTTCGAAAAATAAAAATTTCTGTGGTTATATTGGGCATTAAATCCTTTTTTTACACTTTTAAAAAGGCTTATCTTTGTTAAAATTAAATTATGAATATTAAATATGCTATATTTGCAGAAGATACAATTTAATTAAGGTGTATGAGACAAATCTATGTCTCATAGGTAGTAATTTGATCGAATGTGATAAAAAATAATTATAGCCACTGGTAAGAAATCGCCCTGGAAGACCAAGAACAATAATAACTTAGTATTGATTTGGCTGAAAGTGATTGAAGATTAACGGATTTAAATTTTGAAAATTCCGGCTACAATAAAGGGCCTGTAAAAAAGGCTCTTGATGATATTAGTTATGTGTATTGTTAGTATATATAGTTCATTCACTCTCAAAATTTCAAATATACTAATTATCTATTTCTTAAACTCATTTAAATTGAACTCTAATGAATTTTAAAAAGAAAACAAAAAATAATATTTTTTTTTATACATTTTATCACAAATATTTAATCACAGAGGCCGAATTTTTTTAAAAAAATCAACATAAAAGTTTAATAATCCCATAATTTATGGTTATTAAGTTGCCATATTAATTTTTGAGTCCAGTTTTAAATTTTTTTGGAAATGATGTTTAAGTGTAAAAATATTACTTAGTAAGTTAGAAAGCTGTATAAGCATGTTTGTAATTTATTATAATAAAATACTGTAACGCTAATCTTTTCATATCGTTCATATCAGAAATTCATCTTTAACTGAGCCTTCGTTTTCCATTAATGTATTTGTGCCATCTATGTATTAATAAGAATAATTTGAAGAATATTTTGGTTTGTATTGAAAATAGAAAAAAAAAGATTTTGAAAATAACATATACCTTAAAAAGTTTCTTTTCAGTGGTATCAGTAAATATTATTCCATGTTTATCCAAAAAGGGCTATTTTTATAAGCGAGATATCAGTGAAACGAATGCCGAAATTATTTTTTCTTGGTATGAGAAATTCGTCTTTCTGATCTTCAGTCTAAAATCTGGACCCCCAATAATAATAATAATAATAATAATAAATCAATTTAAGTTTAAAAGGTTGAATATCACGGAAACTTAAAATCTTCAAAAATAGCTAACTAATAATAACTTTTTATAACTTTTATTTTTTCAAGATTTTTATTGAGCCACTTTTTTTTCTTTATTAAAACAGCTGCAAATCGCTTTGGAAATAGGTTAGATGATGCAGAAATTCGGGTTATAGAATCGGTTTAGATTTTTAGTTTTGGGGTAATCGTCAGTTTTTATCTATCAAAAGACAGAAATGAACAAGTTTAAAATTTTTTGTTTTTCTTAATTTGCTTTTAAAGCTAAAAAATGGCTTTTTACCCCATACATAGGTGTCAAAATAAAGTAAAAAAATAAATAGAAATCAGCCTATAAAAGTAAAAAAATTTCAGATTAAGAATTCTATGGATTATAAACCCACATTTTTTTTCTTTTTTCAGTTTAGAAAAGTTAAATTGATTTTACTAAAAAAATCTTCGAAATTTTTTATGCTATAGCTGGTAATACTTTTATTATTTGATCACCTTTTCAAACATTAAAAAAAATCTGATCATTTTTGCAAATTAATTTAAAAAAATAAACAAACAAAAGCTTTAATCTCCGTTGAATATAAATTCGTATAAAAAAAAAAAGAGAAAATATTATTCTTTATAAATTTAAATTTATAGAGATAGTATTAGGTTACCAACGCAATTTAGGCCTTTGAATGAAATAAAG
>LSSL01005543.1:0-12802 GCA_001953115.1 Smittium mucronatum
AAAAAAAATTTGTGTTCAAAATTCAAAAGGTGAAACAACCATCACCATAGTCGACAGGAAAAATAAAAATAACCACTCTAAAATCCACTGGAGGACGGTGAACCGAAAAATCGGCGGAAAATGAAACTGGACGAATCTTCAGCTGCTGTACCCTGACCTGAAACTTGGCCTCCAGGACATCGGGAAAATGCGAATGGGGACCTTCCTGACCGTCCAGCGACTATCAAATATGAAATTTTTAGATGAAAAATTCAAAAAAAATTGTCCCTTCTGCAAAATCGATGTGCCTGAAACTGTCGACCACATCTTATTAAATTACTCTCGATGGGACAAACAGCGAAATGAGACGATCGGCCGGTTCATACCTGCACCGATCCGCTCAGACATAAAAAACCAACTTTCGGATTTCAATGAATCCCGGTTGGGGATAGTTGGAAAACTCCTTGGGGGGGAGTCTAAACAAACTTTAAGTCGGATACAAGCTGATACCGCTGATCATAAATTTGTGTTGGAAACAGCCAAATTCCTGATTGGCATCCACGTGCCATGAACACTTAAGCTCCAGAGTTTAAGTGGTTCAACAGCCCCCTTGAACCGATGCCCTCGATGTATGGAGCTGCTAGAGTGGTAGAGGGGAGTTGGGTGAAAAATTTTTTCACTTTTTTTAATTTTTTTAAATTGATTTTTATAACTTTTTATAAGCTTTAAAATAAACTTCCCGTAAAAAAAAAAAAGCAATGGTTAATAAAGTTTTCTATAACCAGTTGTGAGTTTAAAAGAAAAAAACTCCGGGTTTGTTTTCATTTTTTATTTGTCAAAAATAACTTCCATAATTCTTGATCTTTTTTACGCGAAAGATAATTTCATTTCTTGCTATATGCATATTTTATTTTACTGTGATTTCAAGTGGAATTCATTCAAAAATTGAATTATACAAATCATAATGAGCCTCTTTCTCTGCCATAGAACTTTTTTAGTTGAATGATTAAACAGGGCTTTCGGCATTCCATTTTCTTAAAAGCTCAATTTTAGTACCTATTTCTCCTATAATCGACACTAAACCAGATGCTAAAAGCTGCCCAATCATCAACAGAGAGCTTTGTATTGTTAAATACTGTCTGAATAAGCTTTCTATCGATTATTATACACCCTTAAAAGTAAAAAAATACAAGAAAACATGGAAAGCACTTTTGTTTTTTGTGAAGATCTTTCTACCTTGATGGAACCTAAACCTTCAAATAGAACGTGGCCTTTGTGTTACAAGATAGTCAGGTGAAAGCTATCCGAAAATTCCACTGTGGATGTTCAAAACCAAGTGGTTGGGAACTCTCTAGGAGTACAATAACAAAATCAAGCTGGTCCTGCCAAAAAAAACACACACAAAAACAAGAAATACCCCCCCCCCCTCCAAAAAAAGTCTAAATCCAAAGCACAATTTATGACCCTCTATTAAGATATATATTAAACACCTACTTCGTGGTGAGGAGCGACTGTTCTAAAAAAAAGCTCTGTTTTGGTGGTTAAAGCTTAAAATAAACAGTTCCCAGAGCTAATTTATGAAATAATTTGTGAATTACATTGAGTATTTTTTCAGCATATCTTTGAAATATACTACAAAAATACAGACGACCCCAGAGTGAAAATAAAAAATAATTTTAATTAATTAAATGAAGTCAAATACCTCATTTCGAGGGGGTTTTGTTTTTTTAAAAAAAAATTCACTAAGCTGTTACAAATAGCTCAAATATACAGGATATATTTATGGTTAAACCCCCCAAGTGCTGGGGTTTTGGCATAAAATACATTAAAAAAAGTTTGGATAGTAAATTTCAACTATATTAGTTAATATTAGATTATTTTAAACAAAACAGATTAAATTGAACTTAATTCGGCTATTTTAAGTAATTTTCAATTAATATGCAGCTTTAAAAAATAGTTATATAAATTAATTAAGCAGTTTTTCGACTAATTTTTATCGAATTTACATCAAAATATGGGTGTAAAATAAAATTCTGAAATGATCTAAAAAGTGAATAGTAAATAGGATCAAGATATTGAATCGTACAAGTGCATTTCGCAAATTTTTCCAGCTGAGATTTAAAATTTTATGAGAGTTTAAGAATTTTATATATACAGTATCACCCCGCTTAAGTGCGCATTTTGCATCCGGATTTAAAGTGCGCACTTATATATAACCAATAAAACCGCTTTTTAATCCATTAAGGTTTCTAATAATTGGCTAATACACAATAAAATTATTTTCAATTTAAATAAGATTTGATGAGATTCGAGAAAATTTAGTTTTTATTTTTGCAAATGATAATAAATTTATTTGTGCGTTATAATGGCATAGTCAGATATATGTGTGGATAATTTAAATTAATTTTTTTTGAATAAATGAGTTCATATATATATATATATGTAAATATATGCGGTCTTATAATTTTTTTGTGGGGATAAAATCTAAAGAAATTTCCATCTTATGAAGAATTACATTATCAGAGCCGAAACTGATCGCATTAATTAGAAATACTGTTATAAAATGGAATCATTAAATTAACAAAAATTAACAAAAATATTACTAAATGGTATAAGTAATAATAAAAAGAATTGAAAAAATCCAAACATTCGTTTTTGAATAAATTCTTGTATTTAATTTTGAAAAACCAAATATTCACTTTGTAAGCAATCTGATATTCTTTTACTACCCAAATAAAAAACAAATAAAGCTTTTACAGTATGGGAAAGATATCTTTAAAATACGATGTTTGTTTTATTAAATAAAATTTGATTGAATTTTCAACACTTATTTAAACTAAAATTTTCAAAAATGATAAATATAATTATTTCAACATTAAAAAAAAAAGAGTTAGAGGAGCTAGACTTTCTGAAACTAAAAGGCTGGAAATAATAAGTATTGTGAAATCTTACCCGAAATTTTCAAAAAGGTATATGGGTAGAGAATCCGGAATATGCGAAAGTTCTGTGATAAAATAAGTTGAAAATGCCGAAAAAATATTGGGAAGATCAAAAAAAATGTCATTAGAAGAGAAAGGTGATATCTTAAGGGTTTCGGTGCCGAAATTGCTGGAAATAGAATAAAATCTTCTTAAATGGATTGAGTTTGGTAGAATAGCCAAAACTTTCCTCCCCCCATCTATATTAATACGAGAAGTACATCAAATATCTAGAGAATTAGATATTAAAGATTTCAATTCATCTAATGGACGGTATTACAGTTTTTGAAAAAAGAATTAAATTATAAAGTGTATCTTTGTTTGGATATGAAGGTCAAATAAACAAAAATTATTATGGAATCTTGGCTAAACTTGAAGACAAGCGGTCTATCATTGGTTAATATAATCCAGAAAATGCTTTTAATATGGATGAAACAGGACTTTTTTTTTTGCCTAGTCCCAATAAATACTGTTTTGCATCCTTCAGAGTATATTAAAACTATAAGAGGAAACAAAAAAACGAAAGAAACAGTAACTTTAGTGCTTTGGATCAATTCTACTGGATCAATAAAAATGCCTATATCTATGATCGGGAGAGAAAAAAAATTCCCCATTCCCTATTTTAAACAAAAAATGCTTGGATGGATACCATTATGTTCAAAAAATGTTTTTCAAATGTATTTAAACCTTTTGCGAAAATATTTACTGAAAAAAATGTCCTAATTTTACTTGATAACGCTCCAGGGCATGCTTCAGCTTTTGAAGATGATAGAATTAGAGCTATTTTCTTCCCTGAAATTTTCACCTCCTGGAATCAGCCCATGGATATGGAGATAACATGTGCCTTTAAAAAAAGATATAAGTTTTTATTGATTAAAAAAATTATAGAAATTTATGGTTTGCCTAAAGAAAAAAATGATATCCTTCAAGAGGGAAAAAAATGGCTAGGGGTGCTAATGCAGTTTAATTTGGTAACCCAGATCACTTATTGGATGCTTCGAAAATATCACTGCAGTCCTGAAACGATATTACTGTTAAAAAAATACACAACCGTTTTTCAAAAGCAGAAATAATTCCTAAATTCAAAGAAACAGGAAATGACTGCATCAGTGTCAATATAAAAAATAATTTCAGTGAAAGAAATGGTTATCCGATGTTTCCGATATATTAAAAAGCTTTCTGGAAATTTATAACATCAAGGAAAGAATTGATAATATCCAATTAAAACGATTTTTAAATATTGCTGAAAATAATTCTATTGAATATCGCAATTCAGTTATTGAAGAAATTGATAGTGCTATCAATAATACCCAAAAAAATTCAAAAAAAGGCAATTAAGATATAAAAAACCAGATAGCCGAAAAAAAATAAGTTTCATCAAATAAATTTTTTGAAACAGAAGCTTCAAATTTTTCTAAAAAGCTATCGCATTTGGTAGAAAAAATTGATGCTATTTAAGATATAAAGTCTCAATTAAATCTGGAGTACCAGTATAAAGGGGGTAAATCACTCTTTCAAAGATAAATTTTCAAAAAAATTAGCTACTTGAGGAGCTCCGTCGCGAATATATCCCTATCAAATTTAGTTAAAAAGGAGAAAAAGAAAAGGCAAAGCACTATCCATGATTTCTTTAGTTAAATTCTTTAGTTTTTTTCAGAGCCTATTTTACATTTTTTGAAAAGTTATTTTACTTTAAAATTTATAAAACATAAAAAAAAAATCGGTTATATATCAATATAGGTATATAGGTTATATCTTGTTATTTAAGCTTCAATTCTAAAAATTTCCTTATAAGATCTCTAAATTTTACTAGTAAAAGCTTCTAAAATAAATCAAGCGCTATTAAAAAAAACTAGTAAATATCTTATGATAAACATATACTCGTAAAGGCTTGACGTTTTTAGTACAAAATAATGAAGATCATGTTTAATGGAAAGATTTTTAATTTTAAAAAAATGGCACGTACACCCTGTTTCGAGCAATTCAATGCAAAATAAATCTGGGAATTTTAGTTAAGAGAAATTAAAAGCTCAAAAGAAATCAAAATCAATAACCTAAATGTTTGTCTAATAATTTACAAAATTGAATCATGTTTATAAATGGAATAAAATGATCTTCATCTTTGATAATTTTTACCTCAATCAAACTTTTTAAATTTACCAACAAAATATTGATTCTCAAATTTTCTAATTACATTATCAAATTTAAATGGGGCGCACATTTAAGACAGTGCGCACTTAAGCGGGTTAATATTGTAATTTTATTTGCATAAAAGTGGATTTCATTATTTCCCTCTTTTGGATAAATACATTCATTCAATTTTTCTTGATAATAAACATATTTTTTATAAGTTATAAAAAAAAACTTTTAAAATGGATCAATCTAAAAATGAATTTAGTTTAAGTAAGAGAATCTATTGGGAATTGGTAGATAATTCCAATTACATAAAAGGCACTGATTCCTGGAAAAAAAGAACTAAAAAAATACGTATCCACATTTTATTACGTTACTATAAATTTATAGACGGTTGCATCTGTCAATTAAAATTACAAATCTTTTTCGATAAAAGAATCGAAACCGACCGAAAAAATCAAAAAACAACCAACTGCGACAAAAGCAAACCAATAATTGAAAATAAATCGATTCTTTTTATATATAAATATGGAGTTGTCTTATAGAATAAAACAATATCTAGAAAAAAAGGAATACAGGCGAATCTGAAAAATATATATTACTTTGTAAATAGCGAAAGAAATTGATCAAAGAGTTGTATTGGTTTTCTATTGAGATTTTTGAAAGCGTTTTTCAGAATATAAAATTTATTTTAATACATTTATTTTCTCGAAAAATAATGAATAATAATTGTATTTATTTAGATAGATAGATAGATAGTTTTGGCTTAGAGGATAATGCATATTTTTAGAGATATACAAAGAAAAATCTATGAATTATAGGTTATTATAATTTCAAAAGAAGCAATAAGAATATTTTCTTTTTTGAAAGCGATGAACATAAACAGACACATTTAAATTAGCCAAGGGAGGATACTCTGTGATAATTTCTAGTATAAATGATATAAATCTATCTTTCATATCGGTATAGATTTGTATAGTATCCAATGATAATACCGAATCTTATTTATAGATATTTAATGTTTTAAAAAGTGGGATAAACACTAATGAGTTTGATTGGAAGATAAATAATATTGTTTCCAATTCAGCAGCACAGATATCAGATGAATTAAACCAAATTTTCACAAAAATTAAAAAATCAAACTTTTAGCTCTATATTTCAAAGAACATCGGGGGTATTCTTAAAAAAGGATATAAAACTTATATTAAAATTTTATAGGTTTACATATGTATTATAAATATTATTCCAAATGAGAAGTTCTTTATAATTTCAATAGGCCTGTTTTTTAAAAAAATAGGTATTTATACAATTCTTAGTCAAGCTCTAAACAAAATCAAAGACAACTATTTTTCTAAGAATTAAAATTGGTATGAATTTTTCGATAACTTCACACCATCAGCCAATAATTCTTTAGAAAGGTTCAATTTCACTTCCAAAAACAAATAATCAGTTTGTAAAAGTTTAGGCTTGTTAGATTTTATTGAACTTTCCTCTAAAATAATCGTGGATTCCATTTGTCTTTTCAAACCATAGTTCAATAAAATGTATTATAACAAATCGATTTTATCTAAAGAAACTAATATCAATGCTTTTTACATACAAACGGACTCGGGGTACAATTTAATCAAATATTTTGTTAGAATGGTTTCTTAATCGGTGTTTTTTGAGATCGAGCGAACGCTGAATAATATGAGCTTAAATACATTATATGAGATTATTTTATTTTTTAAATAAAATGAAATTCTGTTCGTAAGAAAAGTTGTCAAAGATTGGATGGATATATTTTGTACCTGTCCTCTATTTTCAAAAAAAAAAAAAAAGTACTCATATTCACTGTTTCATCATAGAAAAAAAAACTTTCGAAATTGCATTAATAAGTAAAATAATTGGTGTTTTAAGCCCTAAGAAAATGAAAAAAAATTATGCTTTAAATAGAGGATCTTTTCAAACTCAATTACTTATCTTCGTATATATGCATATGTATGAATTGAATAATCCACTTATTTTTTTTAACAAGATTTTATTTAAAATATAAAATAATAAATGAAGGTTTTAATAATATTATAGTTTTATTTTTCAAGTAAATTAATAGTGCTATTAAAGCGTTTGAGTTTTAAATGATGTAAATAGCTATTCAAAGCATATATTAGGAAACAGGAAACAGGAAAAAGACACTTAATATTTATATTCTCTCAAATCTACATTAATTAATTAATTAATTTATTTTTTGAAAATTTATTAACAGAAAATATGGAACACAGATCTCTAAATATATATTACCATGTTGAAACTATCTTTTTGAAAAATTATATCCTTTTTTTTATAATATATTTTTTATTTCGTTTAGTTGATCGAATTCATATTTCACGTTTAGGGTTAATCGCAGTGGTAAATATATTTTATAAAACCAACGTATTGGTCCATAATAAATCAAAATAGCTTTCATTTAATTCATTTGAAGATTTTTTATAAAAAAATATGTCTGATTAATTATCAGCAACTCAAAAAGATTATTAGTATATAAAAAAGTTTTCTTTAAACTTACTTTCATTTTTTGAATGCGATCGATAATTTCATGAAATAGTCGAAATTTAAGTTGTGCAATGTATTTGAAAAAGTAATTTCTATAAAAAATATTTTTATAATTTAAGATCTTATGTAATTTAAAACCACTAACCTCTTTTATATAGAAAAAAGTCTGAAATACGGAGAAAATTTTATTATAAATATAAATATTTAATATTGCCCTTTATGATCATTATGAAATTTTGGTGCTATAAAAATGAATTAATAAAAAAGTTAATAATTTTTTTTGAAGTTCAAATTTAACTTCTTATAAGTTATGGGTACATATATAAAAAAAATGGGGGGTGTTTTTTTCTTTTTTACGATTTAGCAATTAGATTTTTTGGAATATTTGAAATATTTTATTTTAGGACTGAGTCATATCGTTAGATTTTGAAACACCAATTAAGCATGTCTGTTTTATAGATTATTTTTTTCTCACTGAATTTATGTTATTCTAAAGCTGCTTAATAGATATATTTTATTATTGTTTAAAGCTGAATATTAGCATAAAGTGTTTTAAAATAGCCGAGTTAAATACAATTTAACATATTTTGTTTAAAATAATTGAAGTTTGGCCAATATAGTCAAAATATATTAGATAACTTTAAAAATAAACATCCATCAGTGAGCACTATCGTTTCACATCATATGCGGTATTATACACCTTTTCAGGACCAAATTCTAAAAAAAGTTAAATTGGTTACAAAAAATTAAAATAATATTGGCTTTTAGCAAAATCGACTTCGTAAAAAGTAAGAATATATTGGATAAAAGCCCAATAAATTACAAAAAAATGTAAGTACAATTCCGGAAGGAGAAACTGAGTAACTTAAAACTACTCAATCAGGCATCTAACGGGTATAAAATAGCTCTATTGAGTCTAAAAAAACAACTACATGTGGTCGATAAAATTTCGTGACATTTCTCGAGTAAATACTTCATATGAGTCATTAATTGTCATCTCGATAATTATGGTGGTCCACTTCATTTGTTTAAATTCTCCGTTAGGATATCCATTACTCATTGTTCTGACATCATTAAAATTTTTTTTCTAATAATAGATTTGATTAAACTCAATTAATTTTCTATTGTATTAGAAATAGAAGAATATTTAATTAGATATAGTAGCTCTATCTCTTCATACATGGAAATTGCATCCATAATACCATTTTGAAAAGTTGCGTTATCTGAAACAATAAAAACAGTTGATGATGATAACCAAGTCTAACCGCCTCATATATCATCGCTTTAATAAAATCATCAAAATAAACTTATATATAGCTATATATTTTGGTTTTAAAATGCAAAAAACCAAGGTTTGAAATCACAGATATCTTATGTTATTTTTTCTTTTAATTTTTGAGAGCTTTAACACAGTCCTCTGAAATTTTTTCGGCCTTCCCTTAGGTCTGCTCAAAAATGGATTTAAATCACTTTCATCGATAAAGAAGAAGAATTTTATTAAACTGGGACATTTTAGAAACTTTTTTACATAATTTTTACACTTGAATTAATTTTCGAAAGATTTAACTTAAGATGTATTCATATGCGTTCCTTTAAACGTATAAGTTTTAAAATTCAGAACTCTTGCAGATTTTTTTCTGTGAGACTATAAAATCAAACTCCAGGTTTAAAAAATCTTTTAATTCTTTAAGCGTCTTAAGCTGATTTTTTTCAATTTTTTTGACCGAAAATTCCAGATTATTCTCAAGATTTTTTTAATCTACTAAACCACTTCTTTCCCTGTTTTTTATTTGATAGATCCGAATTTTATCCAACCATATACAATCTAATTTGCTATTTTATGGGGAATTAATAAACTGTATTATCGAACTTCACATTCAGCAGATTTTACAACAGCCTCTATAAAAAAATAGAGAATTTTTTTGTAACATCACCCTACTGTTTCATTTACAAAATAATTAATTTCAGATAAATATGTGTTTTATTTAAGCTAAATAGGCCAAAAAGTGTTATGAATGCTTTGAAATAAAGATATGATTTTCTGGGCTAATTTTCATTTTTTTTAGAAGTATTTGAAAGCTAAAAGCTTTTGTAAAGAATTTTTTAAAAAAAACATGATATTTCCTTTGAATATTCAGATTATTTCTCGAAATTCACATTATTTTTTAAACCAAAAAATGTGACACAGATAATAAAAGTATAATATTCCTATCTAATTTTTATACTATTAGTAAAAACCAATTTTAAATAAGCCTCAATCACAAAATTGATATCAATATTCATGTGATATAATTTAATCTTACACAATTTCAAACATAATATAAAAATTATCACGAAAAAACGTATGAAGATTTTTTAGATAAAAACACCAATGTATGGAAATCTTTATAAATCTTTATTAAACACTGAAAAGTATTAAGAATTCTATAATTAAAATAAATGAGTAGCCTTTAGTACTTCAGTTTCACATAGCGAAATTGGAATTACTTTTTTTGTAATTTATTAGAATTTTATCCAAATAATTCATATTTTTTACTAAATCGATTTTACTAAAAACCATCAGTATTTTACTTTTTTGAATTTATTATGAGAAGGTGTAATATACTACAAAATAAAGGGACCTGTAGAATATAAATAATATTAAATGAAGTCTATACTCAAAAAAAAGTTTTAAAAGAGAATGTATGTAAAAATTATATCCCATTACAGCGAATGTAAGATAAAATAAATTAAAGAGGTCACAATAAAATTAAAATTTACGCTAAAATTATAGGTAACTGGAAATACAATCTCATTTAGTTTAAAAAATAGTAAAGATAGCAAATATTGAAAAAACCAATCGATTGGTATCGGGTTTTTATTCGCTGATCACGCCACTGAGGGCATATAAAGTTCAACTTAACTGCGCATTTTTTAATGCAATTTCGTAAAAAGTGGCACTAAATCAAAAAAAAGATTAATCAAATTTGGAAAAAGTGAAAGTAAATGAAAATTAAATAAAAATGAATCCGAAACGAGTGAATGAAAACTGGTTATAGTGCATCCAATTAAAGAAAAAGTGAAAGTGAATACGAATTAGAGCGATCAATTACGAAGAAAGTAAATTCTAATTTAAAAAAAATGAACCCGGTTTGGTTTAAATAAAAAATTGGCGTGAATTTATAACTTTATTGTTTGTTTATTTTATGAGAAGTAAAATTTATCAAATTATCTGTTTCAAGAATTTGAATAGATATTTGTAAATACCTGTGGATTTATTAATAATATTATATTTCCAAATCAAGAATCACATTTCTAAAAAAAATTAACAATAAGATACGTCCAAAAAAGGATTTTTTATATTTTATCTTGCAAATTTTTTTTGGAATTGCGACATTTAAATTAAATTCCGCTTTCAGAAAAAAGAAGGAAAAGGAAGGGAAGAAAGAACATAGTTCTGATTTATTATGATTTTCTGTGTTTTAAATTGACCGAGTTTATGTAAACTGTAATTTTTGGCCTTCATTCAATTTTATCAAGTATAAATAAAGATAATTTACGTAAAAAATCTTCCTAAAATAGAAAGAAAAAACACTAATAATGGAATTAATTAATATTATTGAAGGTGTAAATAGACCAGTATAAATGTCTAAATATAGGAAACACCCGGTTTCAGTTATATCAGCTGTGATAAATTCAGTTGAAAACGTGAATGAATTTTACAGCCTTATCTCGGCTCATAATATCCTCATATATACAGCATATTGTTGAAATTTATTATATAATTCCTAATGAATTGCCAAAGTAAACACATTAAACACACAAACAGAGGAGGGATAATTAGGTAGGCACGGTTTCCCGAATTGGAGTTTTATCCGAGTCTACAAATTTTTTCTTCTTTAGTCATTGTCATCAATAAATAGCAAATTTTGCTGTAGTAAAAAATAATCAATACAATATTTCTATGATATAAAATACAGCCATTTTACTCTTTTGCATAGAGGACGAAAAAATATTGACCTTAGTTTTTATTTAACCATTTTTTTAGATTATTAATAGTTATATTCAAAAAATTTACCCACATGGAATACAATATTTACTCAATAGCGAATTTGGAATCTTTTATTATATGACTGGATTAAATCAGTAAACATATACCCCAAAAATCGAGAGAGAATTAGATCTAATATCTGCAGAATAAAAAATTGGCTCTCGGATTTTATAATCAGAAAACAGGAAGAGAATAGATTACAAATCCTTGAGGAATTATTCCAATTCATTTTTTATAGTGAGAATTGAAAGTTTGTACACATAAAATTAGTAGAAATCTAAATTTTAAAACTTTTACTGTTAAAGGGGCTCATCTTGAGCAAAAAAAAGCGAATTCTCATATAAATAAGGAAAAAATACGTGATTATGTAAATAAATTTCTCGATTATTCTAGCTCCTGGAAATTACTTATTTTCATTGAAGAGATTAACGTTAATTTTTTTATTAGGAGAACCAGAGTAATATCAATAATAGGATAAAGGGCTGCTGTTAAACTACACTTAACAAGAGGCTTGAATTTACATATGATCGGAGAACTTTCTTCCATTGGTATATTAAATTTTAAACGAAAATAAAAAGATAAAAAGCTGAAATTTGTAACTCTTGGATACATGAGCTGATACAGAAAGCACTATAAAAGAGGATATCACACTATAATAACATAATAGTATCAGACAACGCAAGATTTCATGTAAGAATTAGAGAAGTAACCTAACAATATGATAGTTTAATATTCCTTTATCATGGCCCATATTCTTTGAAGCTAAACTCAATATATAATGCATGAAGTTTTGTCTAATCAGAAACAAAAAAAGGATGTTTCAAAAAAGTCAAAACAATCCATGTTGGTGATCCGAACCAACAGTGTACCTAAGTTGAGCGGGCAACTAGGACTACACCTTTTCACTACTAAATTGAGAAAATGTGAGACCAAATTAGTAAAAAGTAAATTTTAATTGGACACAATGCATTTAAATTCAAAAAAGTGAAAATAAATTCAGAAAGTGTACCATCAATTAAGAATTATTAATTGGTATTTGGAAATAATTGTGATCAAATTCGGAAAATGTAAATTTAAATTTGGAAAAAAGTATAAAAGAATTAAGAAAAAGTAAAAATGTATTCATGTGCCCAATAAACTTTCTGCATAG
>LSSL01005546.1:0-20239 GCA_001953115.1 Smittium mucronatum
ATTATGGATCGAGTGAAATTTTTTTCCCCTAAAATTATCAGCCTCCTATCTGGATGTGAGTGAGCTCTCTTTTTACACAGTATTTCTTATGCTTTCCTGAAAATTATATTTTTGAATCTTGGAAATCTGTGATAAACATTGAACACTTTTAAACATATGAATCAATTAATAATTCAGCATCTGGATATTAAGCGAAAGAAATTCTTTGAATATATTGTTCGGGATTATTTATTTCAACCAAAATATTTATGTTCATCTTTTATTTGATCGCATCTAATATACTCATTATCGATCTTTTTCTGAGCCTGAATTCAACAAATATGACAGGACAAAAGAAGAAGATTTCGGTTACAGCTTTAAATGATGAACACTTAAAAAAGCGAATAATATAATTAAATTGATTAAAATTGAAGCCCGTTAAAGTTTTCAACTCTTCCTCGGAGATTTTATTGAAATATTTACCATTTTGAGTTGTCTCTACTTCAAAATTATTTTCAGTTTCTAAATTATTTCGGTTTATAGCATCAATTTTTTGAGCTTTATCCATTAAACTTTGGAAGTTATAATCTGAAATTATTGTTACCGATAAGCTTTACAAAGATGTTTTAAAATTTTATTTTGGATTTTTTAATGCAAAAATTGATCAATTTTTTTTTATAATTAAAAAAATTAATCCGATGGAGGAGCGATTATTTTGTTATTTGTTTTATTTTATCTAAAAATGGCAGAATTATCATTAATGCATTAAATAAATCAATAGAAAAAAATTCTTATAAAAAACGCATATTTTAATTTAAACCCGCATACCTCAAAATAATAATTTTTTTGAGCAAAAAAAGCGAATATACATGAATTTGTTTTTATTTTAATTAAACCCTCATATCTATAAAAATTAAAAATTAAAAATATACTAATTTATTTAAAAAATACCAAATTAACCAAAATAATACTAATTTTTATAAACCAATACAATATTGATGTTACATAGGGCGTATTTTTGCCAAGAAATTTACTGAAAATATACCAATTCTTGGGGAAATGAAAATAGCACACCCCCATGTTTCATATTCATTTTTGGGATGGAAATAATAGATTTATGCATATATATACTGAAAGTCTTTTCTATTTATAAATAGCAGGGAAAAAATAAATCAGAATTTATTTAATTAAAAGAAAATTCAACATCAAATATAAGAAAATATATTGATAAAAAATAAGTGTCCTTCTCCCTTTCAATTATCCCCTTTCCCATTCCTCTTACCCTCATTGCTCACCCCCATTTTTCCTTTCCACAGTCCAGCTTTAGTCTTTTTCTCATTCCAGCATTTTCTCTTTTTCCAGAATGATTTTCTACATCCCCCATCACTCACTTCCCATCCCCCTCTCTTACCTATACCTAAATAAAAAAATAATTATCTATTTTTTTATAAAATTACCGATTTAAATTAATAAATAATAAGAATAAACTTTTATATTTGTAATTCACTTTATTAATATATTATAAAGTAATAAATTTAGTATAAATGATAATGAATATGCTAGTTTTATTCTTATTTCTTACTTCTTCTTGATTTTTATGGATGTTCCTGCTGTTCTTCGCTGACCAAGAAGAGTTATGTCAGTTAAATCCGTTTTTTTTTGTTTCATTAATAAAATGAAATATGTGAATATATATCTTTTTTTAAAAAAACCCCCCATTTTCAAGAAAAAAACAACTATATATGTAGAAGGATATATTTTTCGAATAGAAACTACTAATTTGTCGAAAATTTAGGGTTTAATTGAGCTAATTAACCCTGAAAATTCATGAAATTCTGATTTATCTAACATTTTTTCTGAAACAACATAAAATTTTGCTTCCTATGTGGATCTAAATATTTCAAAATACGTTTTTTTTTTCATTTATAAAATAAAAACTTGATTATAAATTATTTTCCCTGAATTTAGGGTATAAAAATACATAGAAAAATTAATGTTTTCTTTTGAAAATTCGAGAAAATTTAAGATTCAGAGAAATTGTACATTGTAAATTTCTCTTTAATCGTTCTGTTAAATCTCTATAAAGGATTTTTTGTTGAAGTGCTAAACAGATAGTATCCTTCGTACCAATTTTTTTATCTTTTGAAATATTTTTTCTTGAATTCATCCAAAAAATCTGACAAAAGATTGAACTTTCTCCATTTAATCACAAATAAATTTACTGAAAGCTCTATATTTTCTTTTTTAACGCTTTTTTGAATTTTTCATATGCCAATATGGATATAATGATCAAAAATTCCAGATTTTTTTTGAATTAAATCCTTCATATTTTTAAATTCATGAAACCGAGAGTTTTTTTCCTTGATGTGAGCAGAAAAATTTGATATATATTTTTTTATTTGAGGCGCAGAGTCTGCTATTCGATTTTTAATTCCAAAGTTTAATCCTAATTTAATTGCTTCTGGTTTTAAATTTTCTAAAACCCAGCTGTAATAATTTTCATTGGCATTACTTATAATGCTAACTCTACAGGAAAAAATGGTTGATTTACATCTGTTAAACCTACAAAGATATAAGGATATTCACTTTCAAATAGTTTAAAGGTTGAATCAAAAGCAATAGATAGATCATTTATCATTTTTTTAAATGGATATACATTTTATATAACCATGATTAGAAGAATATACTGAAACTTAAGCTTTGTTTGTATCATTGGGGCTTAGTATAGATTTACATTTTTCTTCAAAATTTTGGATTGTTATAAATTTATGTTCTTTGTTTTTGGTTGCTTGATTTCCCCTAATGGAATAAAAAATTCGCATATCAACGCATATATTTTTTTAGTTTAATTTTTTTAAAATTCTGTAATGACTGAGACCATACTCGCTGTATTTTATAGTTTTATTTTTGATGTCTTTTTTATCAGATGTAGCGCAAATATCATTGTGTTTTTTCGTGAAATAATATAGGATTCTTCCATCTTAGTATTTATCTATCCTCATGTCACCTGGGCACTCGTATTTTTTTATACTCTTGCAGTAACATATAACTTTTTTGTAGTTATTTAAACCTCTTGACCGTTTTATTCTCATATTTTGCTTATAGTCATTAAAATGTGTAGAACCTCGCTCCTCCCGTTCAATTTTTGGTCGATTCATTTTTTTAAATATTTTTAATACTGTATTCTTCGTCAAAATTTAAATTTAAGGATATATATACTTAATCACTTTTTTTTCCTGAACACTTTTACTTTTAGAATATTATTCAGAAATTTTTTTTCTTGAAAAAAAACAATGTTTTCTTTAATGACAGATTTGATTAATTCGCTTTTTATATTTTTATTCTGAATCTAATTTTATATTTTAATATGCCAAAAACATCTCATTTTTTTCGAAAACCAAAACGCGAAATCGAAAATTTGTACATTTTTAGTAAATTTTTTGGCAAAAATACGCACTGTGTATCATCAATATTGTATTGGTTTAGGAAAATTACTATGCTTTTGGTTAATTTAGTATTTTTTCAAAATGAATTAGTATATTTTCATTATCTTACCTTTGATAAGTGTTGATAATTTATTTGTACATCATGTTTAATTTGAAACACATTTGCCAATTTATTGCGATAAGCGAATATCATTTTACAAATTAATTTTTACTTGTTTCGGCCTAATCGATAAAATTAAGAGCGTTTCATATGTAGCTTTTTTTATTGGGTAAAATGTTACAACATTGAAATACTCACTTATTGTGCTGGTAGCCTAATGCTTAGTAGAAAAAAGCATCTGGTCAACCTAAGAATCTCTCATATTTAAGCATTTGATAGGGTATTAATAATTTAAAATTATAACCAAAATTAACGATAGCGAATGATATCAAATCCAAATCATTTCTAATTTAAAAATTCAAATAAAAATGGGAAAAATACCTTTTCTAATAGATTTCCAATATTTTGCCAATAGAAGTATATTTTTTAATTCTTAATTACCCAATATTTTTTTGGATGAGAATGGTGCTTTTCAAATTAGGAAGGTAGTAAACTTTTAATAGGAAAGGTCCGTTCTCAAATAAAATCTCCCATATGAGATTCTTTTCAAGGCCAGACTTTTTTTTTACTATGTAAACCGTTGGCTAAAATAAAATCTGGCATTCAATAAGCCAATAAAAATGAAATAACATCCTTGGGCTGATAAATTTTCAATATTTTACCAATGTAAAATTTTTTTGTACATCCAACTCCGAATTACCCAATAAATTTGTACTTTAGTTTAGTGCCACATTTCCGGATTATGAAATTGTTAAATTTTTATGTAAGTGGCCGTACTCAAAGAGAATCTCCCATTTGGCCCCGTAATTGCTAACTCTTTCTCCAATGTAGACTATTTTTCGCTGTCATTTATTTCCAATATTTGTGTTCTTTTGATTTCCACTTAGACATACTTACATTCTATTGGTTGCATTTCTAAAGTTAATAATTAGGCCTGTTTGATATTTAGCAAATCAAATTGTATATCTCATACTGGTGATGAAAATGCTGAATGAAATACTGGTGTATTCGTGTATACTTAAATAGTATATTTGATTCGCTACTATTAAACCCCCCCCCCCCAACTTCAATAACAATGTATTTCGGATTGGTTTGAGTTCGTGTGATGCATTGTAACCAAAAATATTGGCTGGTCAAAGTCTCATATCTGTGATAGCACCAGTAAAAATAACAATCATATGATAATTTATAGATATGCTTCCATTCCATCATAATTTTAAATTTTAACTATTTCATGCCAATGGTGACAACATGTAGGATCCCAAAAATAGCATAATTCGTGTCTTGATAAGGGAGAAAAGGCCACTCGGAGAAAAGGTGGATAAATTACAGAATTACAGCTTTTCAACCTCCAGTAATATTTGTTTTATGGGTTTTTTAGTGAATGATATGCACGTAAGAATGTCATTAATTAGATAATGCAGAACACCAAACTCACACATTGGACTGAACTAAATGTTAATAATGATTTTTGGCCAATATAATTGAAGTTTGGATGGGCATTTATTTTTACCAATGTTCTTTGTGGTCAGGGGTTAATATTACGACTACCCAACCAAAGGTCTAGACTATAAACCGGAATATTGAAAGTGGGAAAACAAATGGCAGCATGAGTGGACATTACACAATAAGATATTAATCTATCAATTTATTGGCAGAAAAGCATAAAAGCAAGTAGAAATTAGCACCCCAATATTAGTACAAATTAACCAATAAATTAATGGAATGGCGTATTTTTTTAGCATCTCCGCCTCATCACCTCAGAAAAAATCCTTCACTTTGACAGGTGTCTAATTATAAGGACAGAGATTTGAAAAGCTAGTAAATAGTGAAAAAATTTGAGACAAAGAAGGATTCTCCTTTGTTCATTTAAAGAATTTTTGTATAGTTTATCCTTTAATAGAGAGTATTTGAAGAAAAGGTGGTGGTTTTTTTTTTTTACCAGCAAAATTACATTTATTTTTTTTTTGAACCAAGTGCGTTACCCTCTCCTCTTCGCTTTTCCCCTATATAACTATAAAGGGAGTTTCATATTTAGTTTTATCTCAAAATCGGGTTTATTCTGACTTTATTTATCCCTTTAATATTAAGAAGAATTACACTATATCTATATTTTTTTCTTCACTGAATCCATCATCGTTTAGAGCGCATTAAGGTAACTAAAGGTTGATTTAACCAGTTTTATTCATTAAGCTTTTTTTAAGCTTTAATGGTGTTTTGGATCTGTGTTTTTAAATGCTCATTTTGATAGCTTTTAGTTGGAATTATTATTTTCGAATCTTGTTGGAAGTATTCCCTGATATCTTTAATCGTGATACTCTCTAATATGGGATACTCATCCACTCAAAATCCCTCCGAAAATACTCCAAATGTTTCCATTAAAAGAAAAATTAATATTAAAGATGATCTTATAACCAAATTTGGTCTCCAAGAGTCGTATGACAAATATGCCTTTCCTTATATACAACCCTTAAACTCGCTGAGCAAACCTACTAAAGATGTTCCGAGCCTCCAAAACGCGTATTATTCTGGAATTCCAGGTTGATACCTTTTAACTTTATATCTAAAAAGGGCTTCATTAATATTGTGAAATTAAGTTGTCTAACTTTTTTTATCATTCTATGAAATCTAATTCTTTTGTCGATAAGGTAACATTAAGTATGGACCAAACACAATGTTGAGAGATCTGGTCTTTATGCCCCCTAAGAGCGAGTTTAAAAACCTTGCTCCTGTGTCTCGCCAAGCAATAGCTAATGCCTTTAGATTTAGGCCGGGACCCGTTAATGATGTTTGTGCTTTTCTTTACCTTACATTAATTTTTTTTCTTGCGTAGCTTCTCATTACAATAACTGAGTTTGATTGTAAACAGATCGATCCTGAGCTTTTAGTCTTCCCAACAAGGCCTGAATCTGAAGTCGAAATGGGTAAATAACCTTACTAAATTAATGTCATTTATTTTTTGCTAACTTTTATGTATATTATTTTAATTTGTGGTAGAAACTGAATCTAAATTTTTAAAGGTATTCTATTTTTCATCTCATGTTTTCTGTTTGTGTGCTAAATAAAATTTGGTAAACATTAGCGCAACTTAAAGCATGACAAGGATTGTAGTTCTGATTATAAATACGACAACATGCACATTAATAAAAAATCAAGAGTGGTAAGCCCTTCTTAGTACTAAAAAAATTATTCTTACGTATATTTACCTTTATTTATTCTTATCAGCATCTAGAAACCGCAACTGTTCTTGTGGATTGAAAACATGTATAATTATTCATTTTAAAAAGAACCCCACCAATTGAGAATATGATTAGAGTGCACTATTTTTGAAAACTTCAAGCCGGCTCTAACTCCTTTACCATGTCTATAATTGGGCTAGTTCTGTTTGCAGCTGGAAAATATTCTTATTGATATTCATGCCCATCGCAAACATTTAAAGTCTTTATAAACCAAAAAGCAATTTGATAAAACATTTAAAAAATATAAAATAATTCTGCTCCAATTTTAAGATATTTTACTATTACAACTGAAAACTCAATTTAGATCTTTATACACTCAACTTTTATATAAATCTAAATTATTTTTAAGTTTGCAAATAAAAAAACAATACACAACTTACGAGATATATTTTAATAAAGTTTATTATAAAAGTACTAAGATCATTGATATCTCCACAACGGAATCTAAAATACTAACTAACAAAGCGCCCAGGGATAATATGAAAACATGATGCAACTGAAGCAACCAATCCATCAGGGAAGAATAAGAAAACAAAAACTATAAACAACAAAATATACCCTGTATTGTGGGATAATTACCAGACTTTCTAATGCAAAACTGCTTAGAAATAAATGTTTAAGATCGTTCACCTCTGAGACGACGTGCCAATTGCATGTCCTTGGGCTGTATGGTAACACGCTTTGCGTGAATGGCAGCCAAGTTGGTATCTTCGAACAATGATACGAGGTAAGCTTCAGAGGCTTCTTGGAGAGCACCAATAGCGGAAGACTGGAATCTCAAGTCGGTCTTGAAATCTTGTGCAATTTCCCTAACGAGACGCTGGAATGGAAGTTTTCTGAGCAAGAGCTCAGTAGATTTTTGATATCTTCTAATTTCACGAAGGGCGACAGTTCCTGGTCTGTATCTGTGTGGTTTCTTGACACCTCCTGATGCTGGTGCGGATTTACGGGCGGCTTTAGTAGCAAGCTGCTTTCTTGGGGCTTTACCACCAGTTGACTTACGTGCTGTTTGCTTTGTGCGTGCCATTCTTTATCAATGTGGGTTTGGATTTTTCAAAGGGAATGAGAAAAAGAAAATTGAATTTTATAGCAAGTCTTGAATAAATTGGGGTTCTGTACCATTCGTTTTATAGTATTTTTTTTTCTCGATAGAAAGCCCACATTGCCTCCACTCATTACTCCCCTTGATTATTTTCCCCAACTATTTGATGGTTCGCGTCCACCATTCAACCCAATACAATTTACTTATATCCTAACGCAGCTATATTACTTTTGTTATTTTACCGAATAATATCAATAAAACACCACAATTGATTTTTAGACCAAATAATAATAATTATTATCCAATAATATCTTATCATCATTCAACCTACTTGTAACATATTCCCTTCTATTGTAAATTTTATTTGTCAAAGAAAAAATCAATATGTAAATATTATGCTTGAACATTATTGAGTGAACCTATTCTCTTTTTTTCTTTGTTTGTCAATATCTCCCAGCTGTCGAATCATGTTTTGAAAATTACTCTAGACATGCACGAAGCTTTAGATGTTTTACCTAAATATCAGATATTATTAGCGGCTAATGACATGAGAAAAAATATTCTTTAAAAGAACCCTACTATTGGATAAAACGCGAAATGCTTCTTTTATATCATATATTTCGTGTCAGTATTTTTTTACAATGTTGAATCTTACGGATACAATTATCTCGCTCTAATAACACAAAATCATTACATTATCGTACTGCAGATATTTACGCCTTCGCCAAATAAAGTAGGCCTCTAATAGGACTATTCATAGAAATAATCAGCCCTCCCATAGGATAAATACAGAAGTTGCATTATGCGAACGATAGTTGTTTGTACCACAGACTATATCTCGACGTGTTACCCCTTCTCTTCTATTTTTTTCAAACGCCTTCTCAGCGCGCCCCTTTATTTGCTACGCCACTCACAAATCTCTCCACATTATTCATCCGAGCAATAAAATTGAAAACATTATTTCTTTGCTTAAATTCAAATTGATTTTAATTCTAATCGTGAACTATTCCAAACGCGAAAAATAAAAACTTTGCATTAGTGTTTGAAATAACCTTTACGCATTTTATACGTTAGAAATTTTGATTAACGCACCATTAGCCAATGAAATGTCGCTTTAGTTGGTTTAGCTTTAGCCTGCCCTTTCTACTTTGAATGGAGGATGTTTCGTGAGAACAGGATCTTGAATGCTGCTTTTTTAATAGACTGCTCTTGAAATCTTAAAGAGTTTTTTGTCACCGCCAACCATTTCGTTTTTTAACACCAATTTCTATTTCTATTCCCTTAATTAGTGTTACAATCTAGTGATCTTTTCCAAAATAATATTGGTTCTACGTACAATATTTTTTCCATAGTTTTTAATTTTATTCCAAAATGACTTTCATTTGGGTTTTCTGTTTTCGACAATTCGAACCTATTTGCCAATAATCGATAGCAAAAAAAAAAATTTATTTTATTTTTGAGCCATGTTAACCTTAATATTTGCTCAGGCTAAAATTTAATGATAGTGCATTACATTGGTTAATAATGAGGTTTTTTTACTCGAATTCTTAATTCATTTTTAATTTTCCTTTTCCGGATTATTAAGAGTCTTTGACAATACAGTAGAAAATTTAATCAATTTTTTAATTTTAAAATATAACATCTCAGGTATAAGAATCCAGAAATCATGAGAAAGCAATGGAATATAAGACAATAAATAGTAGCAATAATTAAAAAAAATAAATTATTTATTTTTTTATCGATTTTATCAAAATTTTCTCTTTTTTAAAATATTTTTTACGGGAAAAAACCTCTTGTGTACCCACTCAAAATATCTTTAAAAAATTTATTGAAATTTTGCGGGAAGATTCAATTATTATTATAATTTGAAGCTTTTTATTGTTATTTTTAAATTTATTATATTGAATTTTTTTTAATTAAACCTAAATATTAATTATAAAACTTTATTATCAATAAATTTGAAATTTTAATTATAAAATAGTGGTTATGGGCTAAGATTAATTTTTTAATATCTAGATTGTTTTAAAAAAAATAAATGGTTGGACTATAATTCATATATATATTCAGGCGTTTATTTGTCGTAGATAGGTTTTTTAACCTATCTGAGCTGAAAGAACTAAATAATTCACCAAGATCAATATCGATGTATTTTTTTTCTTTATTTTTTGCAAATCTGAGTACTTTGTCGCTTACAAAGAGTTTTTTTTATATTAAGCAAATCCAATGAGAAATTTAATTTATTATTTTACTATTATTATCTTTTTACCACTATACCTGTATTTATTATCATATACACTTTTATTATTTCTCACTATTAAAAATATTTATTTAAACTTACAGGTATATCATGGGAAAAACTCCCCAGAAAAATTCAAAAATTACTATTTAGAACCTCATTATTTCTTACAAACATTTAATATAAATACAGATTTGGTTTTACTAAAAATAAAGGCATCCAAAAAATAAAATAAAAACTTTATCACAATTTTTGTACCAGAGACTAAATACACTTAATACTTCAAATAAAACGATTAGAAATAGAATAATTGTTAATTTTTATAGTGTTAGAGAGAAAAAACCTCGGTGAAAATTTAAAGCTTTTTTTATAAATACCATCATAATCATCTCTATCCCTTTTATTTATTTATTTTTTATTTGAATCCTCCAATAAAATTCTATAATTAAAATAGCTTATATTATGTTTTTTAGCGCACATTTATCTTAATAGTGACAATAAACCGACTTATAAAAGCTTTAAACTTACCGATATATTGAATTATACTGTAATTGGTATATCTGGGCTATCCTCAATCGATTAAAAAACTCTCTTGGAAGTGATAAGAGAAAAAATTCAAAAAAAAGGTTATAACTATTATAAAGCCTTTAATTTTCCGCTATAAAAAAATCCATAGTGCTTCAGGGATTTCCATGAGGATAAGATGCTTATTCACAAAAAAAACACTTATATCTTCGGAATCAAGTTGTGGATAAATTCTTTGGACCACATTATCGCTATGCTTATATTCTTAAATATCACTCAAAACATAAAAGAAAAATATATATGCGTTTGTGATTACAATGATATTAGACAATAAAATATATATTCATTTATATTTTAAACACGTTTAGCTATTTTCCCTTTAAATATGTTGTTTAAACAAGAATTTTGGTAAAAAATACATTATATTAATCAAATATTTTCCTATACCGTTTTAAAAAGCTTTAATATGAGGAATTGAGACCAACTGGCATCCGAAAAACTCAAAATTTGCCAAAAAATGATGATTTTAAATCATGTAAAATTAAATTATACCCTTATTATTAATTTAAAGATCGGGTAATATTGCAAAAAAGGGTTCTTTTAAGCACAAAAAATTGTTTTTTGAGGGAAATTTTTAAGTAGTAAATGTAAACTTTATAGTAACCGTATTTCTATTGGTGAATTTTAGAGTATTTAAATCTTATGAATTGTTTTAAATCGCTTATATTTATAAAAAAAATACTAAATTAACCAAAATTATAATAATTTTCCTAAACAAATACAATATATATGTTACATGGGGCGTGATTTCTCCAAGAACCTCACTGAAAATATACTAATTTCCGATATTTACGAAAAAACACAATGAGCTTTGAACTTCATCTGATAAAAAAGAAATCAAAAATAAAATTATAAAGTTCAGCGATGATGGTCTTATTCCTTGTAGAATTTTAAAAAAATAAACTCACAAAATATAAGCGTTGATGTGAAAAATTTATCCCATTAGAGAAAACCAAGCTATAAAAAAAAAGAGCATAAATTTATAAAAACTAAAAAATTTGAATAAAAGTTTAAACATATTTCAAACTTCAGTGTATTATTTTAAGCATGGTGATATAAAATTAATATTTACTTCAAAAAAACCCCTTATATGTGGCTTCGTATTCAAATTTTGATTCAACATTTAAACCGGTTAAAGGTATATATATAGCAATTTTTAAAAGTGTAACAGATGTAAATAAATCGTTTATTACTGTATAAATAGCTTTATTGAGTCATGAAAAAGCGAATGATTAAATATTATGTTTGTAAATTTTAAATTAAGAAGCAATTAAATTAGGATTAAATTTTGGAAATATGAAATTAACGTCAAACTCTGCTCCACAAATAAAAGAAATTACTATAGATTTTTCAGTTCAAATTAAGGAGAAAAACTATTGTTTTATTGTTTAAAAAAATCGAGGTTTAATTTAAAAAATATCTAGGAATTTACGTGATTACATCTAAAATGCCAAGTAAAAAATTCGAAAATAACAAAAAGTGGTACGAAAGATACTATCTATTTATCCTCTCAGCAAAAAATGCTTTAGAGAGATTTAATAAAACGATTAAAGATAATTTTAAATTTTCTTGGTATATAAAAAGAAATAATCGACGATTCTATGGATTCTGTTGTAATACATTTTGAGAAAATATTTTATAATGGAGATTATATTTTAGATATGAAAAAACCCCATTTTGGAATATTCAGGTCCACTGAGTAAATAGAGTTTTTTTTTAATAGGAAAAAATATTAGACATATCGGAATTTCATGATTTATCAGGATTAATTAGCTCAATAAAATTCGATAAATTAGTAATTTTTTTAGAGAAATATAATTTCATATCATCAAAAATATATCATTCTACAAAAAAAGATGCTTTTTTTTCATGAAAATTTTTTTTTAAAAAAAATGAATGTCTTCACATGTTTCATTCTATTAATCAAAAAATAACATATATTTAATTTTCATAACGCTTCTTTTTCAGCTAAAAACAGCAGGGAGGACTAAATAAAATCAGGAAATAACAGCAATAAGCATAAAAATAGTAAAACATTTTCATTTATACGACAATTTATTATTTTATAATAAAAAGTGTTATAAAAATTAAAAATTAATCCGTATTATTTATTAAATTAAATAGGTAGCTTTGCAAAAAAATAGTAATAAAATCATACACGCGATTTAGTTTAAGATTTGAGAGGGAAGATGAATAGGGGTTATGGAGAAGGTGCTTATTTTTTGATCTAAATATTTTTTTATATTTGAAAACGTATTTTCTTAATAGTAAAATAAATTCAACTCAAAAAATTTCCTGATATTTCAAAAAAGAAAAAAATTTCAGTTTATATGCACATATTTCTTCATTTCAAATCTCAAAAATCAAAATGAAACATTGGGGAATGCAGTTTTTATTTTCTCAATAATTATTTTATTTTTTTCAAATTTATTTGAGAAATCACGACCTGTGTAACATCAATATTGTATTAGTTAAGGGAAATTAGCAATTTTTTGGTTAATTTAGTATATTTTAAATAAATTTAAGTGATTTCAAAATAATTTAGTGTATTTTTATTATATTACTTTAAAAAAGGAATTTTAATTTTTTTTGAAATAAATTTAAAATTTAATTCGCTGAGATGAAGCCAATTAAAAAACCCTCCATTTTTTTTTTGAAAAAAAATCTAAAATCATAAAAAAATACAATTTCTAATTCTTAAATAAATTTTATATAGAAACTCTGGTAATAATCATGAAATATTAGTCCAAAAATTGTATATAAGATAATAATTAATTTTAAAAATAACTTTTTTTAATAAATTATAAACATATATCGGTGGGTTAATACACCAAAAATACAGTCGTTTTAGACCCAATTATTTCGAAAGATCATTATTTTTGGTTAAATTCATTTTATTTTTTCGAAAAATTTACAACTTATTTCCGCTTTAATCAAAATCTAAGAATTTTCGAAGGAATTTAAAATATTTTAATATCGGCCTAAATATTTTATTAAACTCTAGAATAGAGCTTTTATTCTCATTTTTATTCATTTTTAAATAGTTTCGTTGCCAGATATTATCACCAAATTTTTTAAATGAAAAAAAATCTAATATAATCTCTTATATACATAGATTGAAATCAAAGGCTGGGTGGCTTTACCTTTTTACTATAAAAAGTAAAAAAATCAAATAATAAAGCCTCATAATCATATAAAAATTTGGACCTCTAGTTTTAGGGAGTTTCAAAATACGCTTTTTTCCATTTTTGGATATTTTTTCTTTCCTTGTAATTTTTTTTTTATTAAAATAGAGTATTCGATATATTTTTTAAAACAAGATTTTTTATATATTTATTTTTAATAAATATATTTGTCTTAATAGGCTTTCTGTTTATTTATGCTTAAAATTTGTACACAAAAACTCAAGAAAAAAATAAAAATATAGAAAATATGTCAACTCTTTGAGTTTATATAAAGGATTTATTCCATTTTTTTATCACTAAATCCATGTGAGAATCTCGAATTTTAGCAGATACTTTTATACGTCTTCATTTGTAAAGTGAGCTTTTTTTTGATTTTATCCTTTAATATTAGTTGGATAAAAATATTTTATCGGATAATTATTGATCATCATAATATAAATTTTCTTCTAACTTAAATATATCAATATAATAGGTGATTAGTGAAAATTAAATCCAAAACTAAACCCTTGTAAGCATATTCCATAATTTTTATTGGTAAAATCTATTTCTAAAAAAATTAGATATATTTTTTATTTGAAAGATAGGAACAAGTATTTCATATTGTAATATATTTACTTTTCTTTAATTTTTTTAAAGTGATGATTTCTTGTTAAGGATAATTTATTGCTTAATATAGAAATTTTATTTTAAGAATAATTGATTTTAATACCATAAGAATTTAAATCATATAAATATACAATAATATGTGTATAAAGAACTTTAATTCACTGAATATAATTATTATGAATAAATTAGTTAGATCAAATATCATAAAAAAATTTAACGGAAAATAATTCGAAAATTAGAAAGGTAATTAATAAAAATTTTCTTCCATATATATTTTTTAAAAAGAAATATTTTATATTTCTAGTTCTCACCCGAAAAAAAAAATTAAAAAAAAAATTTTCCAGATTTTTTCCAGATTTATTTTTTATTGTGTTTACTTTTTTCGAAAAGAAACAAGTTTTTTTAATATTTTCCATACTAAGAAATTGGATTTTTTCAAAAAAAAAAATTTTTCCATTTATAAACCTTTTTTTTTTTCAATTTGATTACAATATCATTAAATTAAACCTTTTCTATTAAAATAAAATTTAAAAATCCAATTCGGAAAAAGCGAGTTCAAGTAAAAAACAGGTAAAAAATAATCCGAAATAAGCGAATCAATTTGATATTAGTTCATAAAATTTTAAGAAAGTTGAAAATTAAGTCAAATTGAGCTAAGAAATAGGAAAAAAATTAAAGCAAAGTTTGAAAAAAGTGAATAAAAACTTGGTTTGATCTAAAAATCGATGAAATAATATAATCTGATTTTATTTTTGTTTTATGATGAATGAAATCCAGAAAAATATCCGTTGCTAGATTTTGAATATAAATTCTTAAGTTTATGCGCATTTATGAAGAAAATATATTTATAAATCGGTTATTGCATCAGAAAAAATATATAAAACAAAAATACATATCCGAAAAATGAGCGTTTAACGTTTTTTTTCATTATTCAAAAACATTCTTAAAATGTGAAATTTACACCCAAACCACATTTAGTGAAAAATAATGGGGGGGTGGGTTCTAACACAAAGAAATTTCATGTCTTTAAATTGACCGATTTTTTATAAAATTAGATTTGAATTTTTAAATAAAAATAAAGTGAATTTAAGTATAATCTTTTCTAATATATTAAAAAAAAAAGCATTAAAAGATGTAATTTAATATTATTATATAAGATGTATATGTGCTATTACAAATGATGAAATATAGATAGAACCAATTTTAAGTAAGATCAGCAGTTATATATTCTGACAAAAGTTGGAATGGGTTTACAGCTTAATATCGGTCAATGATGCACCTAAATCTACATAATATGCTTGGTTTAATCAGGAAATATATAAACCCGAAATTTAGGGGTCTAAATATCTAACATTTGTAAAAAAAAAGATAGAAATTCTGAATTTATATTTCGAAAACTCAAATAAGTTCATTTTATACTCTTAAAGTATTAAATAATTTACCTTTTTGGTATGTTAATTGAATTTTAGTACACCTAAAATTGTCAGAGATATAAAATTTAGAACTTTAATGTTAAAGGTATAAATATCAGATAAAAACGGGCGAATTTACAGATTAATAAGGAAAATGTATTTGATTATAAACATGTTTGTTTTAATTATATACTCTCTGAAATTTTATTTACTTTTATAGACGAGAGCAATTTTAATATTTTCATAGATGTGCCAGTAGGGTTCGAGAGGTATAAAATTTACTTTCGTAAATTAAATAAACAAGAGAAAATGATTTTAAATATACTTTTATGACTTTACTCATTTTTTCTATTAAATAATAAAACAGGAATTGAAATATAAGTTTACACAGATTATATTTGTAGCTCCTGAATGAATGGGGTGACAAAAGATGCCCTATAAAAAAAATACATATATAACATAACAATAGTATCAGATAACGAAAGGTAACATGTGTGAATTATAGATTTAGCTGAGTATTATGATGTTTAATTTTGATTAATCTTGGTTCAAAATTTCCTACTCAAAACCAAATAAAAAAAATCACAGATTTTGATCAAATCATAAATTAAAAAAAGAGTTTCTCAAAAAATCAAAATAAATTATGATTGTGATCTGAAACAAAAATTTAAACAAGTTTGATCAGAAAAAGTAAATTTTTATCAACCACCAATGTTTATATTTTGATTTAACATCATAGATTTGAAAAAAAAATTATAGGTCATGTGCAATATTTTTTTTTCAAATACGAATCATGATATATGTTTTTTTAATAATAATTGGATTTTATTTCTATTTTAATCATACCATATATTTTCTTTAATATAATTTTTTTAAAAAAAATTATATTTCCTAATTTTGTCTTTCATGTCATTTACTGATATTTTTTTAGTTCTTATTTTTCAGTTAAAAGTGTAATTAAAACAAAATTAATCCAATATATCTAAAAATCAATTTATAGGTCTTTATATATCCGATATAAAAAATGTGATTTTAAAAATAACATTTTATAAAAAATCGGTTAATTTAAAGTACATGAAATTTCTTTGTGTTAGAACACCCCTCCCCCATCATTTTTCACTAAATGTGGTTTGGGTGTAAATTTCTCATTTTAAAAATGTTTTTAAATAATGAAAAAAAATGCTAAACGCTCATTTTTCGGATATGTATTTTTGTTTTATATATTTTTTCCTATTTAATTACCGATTTATAAATATACTATTCTTCATAAATGCGCAGAAATTTAAGAATTTATATTCAAAATCTAGCAACGGATATTTTTCTGGATTTCATTCATCATAAAACAAAAATAAAATCAGATTATATTATTTCATCGATTTTTAGATCAAACCAAGTTTTTATTCACTTTTTTCAAACTTCGCTTTAATTTTTTTCGTATTTCTAAGCTCTATTTGACTTAATTTTCAACTTTCCTACAATTTTATGAACTAAGATCAAACCGATTCGCTTATTTCGGATTATTTTTTACCTGTTTTTTACTTGAACTCATTTTTTCCGAATTGGATTTTTTTTTATTTAAATTTTTTCTAAATTAAATTAGAAAAGGTTTAAACTTACTTTTTTTCACATTAATTTGGAAAAAGTGTATTTATTTCAAGATTTTCAATAAATTAAGTATAAGAGAATCAATATTTTCAAAATTATAAAAAAAAATTATTCAAACTATATTCACCAATATCATATATAAAATATTTTTGGAGAAAGGCAGGTTAAAAAATTAAACACATGCTAAAATATTTGTTAAGAATTTTAATAAAAACCAAAATTTTGCAATTTAATTAAAGTATTTAGATTTCAATAATAATAATAATAATAAATCATTAAAAAAAGAATAATATATATATATATATATATTAACAAAGATAAAAAATATTATTATTCTCTTAAATGAATTTCTACTGAAAACCTCATTTTTTTTTTAAAAAAAATCACATTTTTGAAAATTATCCATACATTACATCGAATGAATATAAAAACATTTTGAAAAAATCTAATTTATTTAAATTTGTTATTTTGGTAATAATATTAGGGTTAAACTTCATATTTAGTTCTTCATAAATAATATCTATATGTTTAAATGTCCCATTATGTATCCAAATATTTATCGATATTATTATAGAATATAATCAAAATAAAATCCCTATAAAAACAAAGCAAAAAAAATGTTTTAAAACAAAAATTTACTCGTTTTCTGGGCCCATAACCTTGAAATAAATTTAATTGATAAATTATTACCTATATAATTTCTAAAACACCGCGTTAAAAATTATATAGTTATGAGTTATATCCGTTTTATATTACATGAGCCATGAGGGAATCTATTGGAATGGAAAGCCATTTTTTTCTTAAATCAGTAAATAATATAAAATATGGTATCTTTTTATTATTAATTGACTTATATATATTACAAAAAACAGTATGATATCTAAAAATAAAAAATTGAGACCTTTTAAAACTATAAATCCGGGATATATACTATGAAGAATAAATAATAAAATTTGATTTTATTTTAGTTAAAATTCTCAGTAAAGCGGAGGAAATTTGGGGATTTCCAGAAAAAAATTATAAAATGTCAACCAAATAAGTATAAATATAGATATCTATATAAATATTAAATATAATAGAATAAGGATTCTGAAAAATCTTCAGCTAAATCATAATTCTTTTCTGAAATTTAGTACAGAAAAATTAAAAGTATGTGAAAAAAAATTAATAATAAATTTTAGAAATAAACCTTAATTTTTTTCAAAAAAATATGATGAAGTGTGGGGAAAAACGAATTAAAATTGATTTCTGGAAAATAAAACATTTTTATATCAAATAAATAAATAACGGGAGTATATTAAAATTAGAACCCTAAAGGGAATTAATAGATAATATATCAATTTCTGAAAATTTAATTTAATTTACAGCTAATTGAGATACTAAAAGTAAATGTCTTTATTTTCTATGAAATATGCAGAAATTATGATAAAATCTAGATATTAATACTTTGAAGCTGTGTAAGGCATGAAAAAAATAGGAATAAAATATGATAAACCAAATAAAAACTCTGAAAAACTACCAAATTCAGATTAATTTTTTTAAAAAAATATCCCACTGAGGCCTCAAAATTTATTTCATCTTTTCAAAAAAGTCTAATGCAACAAAAATTTCTTATACTGTAGAAATAAATATTTAAAAGGTTTTTTTGGTCACATAAAAACCAAAAAATATATTTTTAGCATCAATTATGTAACTAAATAATTTGATATAATATCTATAAAAACTTAAATATCCAATTTTTTTCCAAAAAAATTTATTGGGAAAGAATAAAAACGGAAAAAATATCTGATATATATTGTGGAATTTTTTTTGTGTATATATTTCAGTTTATATTTCAAAAATCTAACTGCTTGTTATTAATATTAGTTTAGTAAAAGGGCTTATAAATTTATATAGTGATAATAAAAAGGAAATATATGATTTTTTATATAAATATCAATATAAAGAGCTGTATTTAAAAAAAATGATGGAATTGGGATGTTGATGAATCATATTATTCAGTAAAAAGATATAGGATATAAATTTATAAATATCAGTGGATAAGAATTCATGGTATTTTCTAATAAATAGACTCCTGATTTAAAAAATTGATAATAGGGATATAATCCTAAAAAAATCAATTTAATTACAAAAATTCCAAGGGATAGATATAAATTTATGAAATTTTTGTAATATGAGATATGAAATAAATATTTGATATATATTTTAAATTTATTTTTTGGTTATAAAAATGTGTAAATTTTTTATAATCATATGATTTTATTTATTTAAATAGCTTATGCATTTCCGTATTATGATAAAAAATAATTAAATAATTAATTTAATTTAATTTACACCTTTTCTAATGCAATTTTGAAAAAAGTTGTGCCAAATAAAAAAAAAAGTGAATGCAATTTGTAAAAAGTGAAAGCAAATGAAAAATAACTAAAGAATAATTCTAAATAGGTGAATAAAAATTGGTTATAGTGCATCAAGTTAAAGAGAAAGTGAATTTGAATACGGATTAGAGCGAATAGTTAAGAAAAAAATAAATTATAATTAAAAAAAAGTGAACCCAATTTGGTTTAAATAAAAAATTGGTGATAATTTATATTTCGGTTGTATTTTTATTATGTGAGGAGTAAAATTTATCAAATTATCTGTTTCGGGAATGTGAATAGACATTTTTAAATACCTATGAATTTATTAATAATATTATATTTCCCAATCAAGAATCACATCTCTAAAAAAAAAATAACAATAAGATACGTCCAAAAAAGGAAAATTTATATATTATTTTTTTATATTTTATCACGCAATTTTTT
>LSSL01005549.1:0-50017 GCA_001953115.1 Smittium mucronatum
ACTAAGTTACTAAAAATTAAAGCTAAAAATAAAACATTAATTGTCAAAGAAATCAAATCAGTAAATGGTAAAATTTACGTACCGAGCACATTAATTCCCCAAGTAATACAATCCAGGCACGATAATATAATGGCAGGGAATTTCGGCTATTTTAAAACATTAGATCTAATAAACCGCTAATTGTGGTTCATAAATATGCAAAAAATAATTAAAGATTACGTTAAAGCTTGCGAGACTTGTCAACGGATTAAGGCTCCACGTCATAAAAAATACGGTTTATTAAAACCCTTAGTCCCAGAAAAATCACCTTGGAACTCGATTACTATGGATTTTATAACAGATCTACCCCCATCCCACGGGTATACAACTATTTTAGTTGTGGTAGATCGGTTTACTAAAATGTTGCATTTAATCAAACTAAAAAAATTGCCGACTGCATCAGAAACAGCTACAGTATTTATAAATAAAATATTTATTAACCATGGGCTACCCCAAGAAATAATAACTGATAGAGGATCACAGTTCAATTAAATTTTTTGGAAAAGAACCATGGAACTCTTAAGAATAAACCAGAAAATTTCTACCGCATACCACCCAGAGACAGACGGACAAACCGAGAGAAAAAATTGGACTCTTGAGCAGTACATAAGTGCGTATTTCAATTATCAACAAGACGACTGGTCAGAATTACTAACTTTCGCTGAATTCGCATACAATAATTCATACCAAGTATAATCTAAAACATCACCATTTAAAGCTTTATATGGTTACAACCCCAGATTTGACCCCATAGTTTCAAAAAAACAGCAAGTACCAGAAGCGGAGGGACGAGTAAAACCAATAAAAAATCTACACAAAACACTATTGACCAATTTAAAAGTAGCAGTACAAGCGCAAAAAGTACACGCAGACATCAGCCGCAAACTACCACCCAAGCTCGAATTCGGTGATAAAGTATGGCTACTAAGAAAAAATATGAACACGAACAGGCCCTCAAATAAACTGGACTATTAAAAAAATTGGACCATTCACTATTATTAAAAAGTATAGTGAGCTCAATTATAAATTCGACCTTCCAAATTCGATGAAAATACACCCAAAATTTCATGTGAATTTGTTAGAGCCTTACACAGAAAGTCAAATACCAGATCAAAATCCAGAAAAAACTCCAACAGTGAAAATAACAAGCTTCGAAGTATTCGAAGTCAACCACATACTTGACTCAAAACTAGTAAGAAACAAAATTCAATATTTAATCTCTTATAAAGGATTCGGTCCAGACGAAAACTCATGGCAACCAAATGAATTTATTAATGAACCAGAAAAAATTAAAAGATTCCATGAAAAATACCCAGAAAAACCTAAAGAACAGGTTACAATAAGATCAATTAAACTAAATGTTCCACCTCAAAACAAAAAGACAGTAGCCGATTATACTATATCCGACATCAATAATATGTCTACAAATACACCACCAGAAAACATTATAGCATCCCTTATTGCTAAAGTTAAAAGTGCCTTTTATAGTAATAAATCGATCGCGAGATATGCGAATCGAATCTGGCTGCAAGCCAGATTCAGCAGCTCAAAAAAATGGCTGAAAGTCATTTTTTTACCGCCGGAGGCGATTTTTTTTTTTCGGCTCGCCCAAGTTTTACCCAGTCGACCTGCGGTCTCCTGGACAAAACTTGTGAACCCTTAAACAAAATCGGGAGACAAATAGTTCCTATAAAAAAAATTTTTTTTTTAGTTATATTTTTATATCTTTTTTCTTACTCTCATTTTTTTTTATCACTTTGGCTTTAGGGATATTTACTCCTTAGAGTGGGGGTAGTGTAAGAAATCATTCTTACACTTACATTGTTCATCGATTGAACAATGTAAATACATATATTAATCTTGATAAGGATTTACATGGTATTTTCACCTATGCAAATCCTTGTCAATAGCTTCTTCAGCTTCCCTGAAAGAAGTTCCTATATTTAAACCACTGCTTTAGACTTCATGGAAAAAGCAAGTGGTTTAAACTGTTATATCTCATCTCTAGTCTTAGTATCTTTATCTCTATTAGTTTCTCTTAAAATAAATCTTTGCCATTTCAAAATTAAGTTTAGTCCCTTACGGCCCTATCCTTAACAAAAAGTCGATAAATTTTTGGTTCAAATCCACGTAGGAGTTAAATCCACTTGAGGATCAAATCCACCAATAAAAGATCAAATCCACGCGGAGATCAGATCCACGTACAAAATATGTATAATTCAATAGATAAAAAAAGTTGGATCAGAAGATATCAGATATTACTGTATACCAGCTTTCATCATGACTCTATTGATAATTATCGGGTTAGCATGGCCATCCAGGATTCTCTTTGCTTAATAAGTTTTACATCCATTATAATTTTCTGATTTATGTCGTATTTCCATTTATTGAATAGCTCTTCTCCAGAAATTTTTGGTTTTAATAAGGATGTTTAGACTATTTCTCTGTTGATATGCCATATATTATTTACATTTTTTTGGGAAAAAAATCAATGTTGGTTCCAGAAAATTTTAGATTAAATCTGTTATTAATATATTTGATATCGCATTTTTAAATCAATTTGAATTGATGAATATATATATGTTTTATGTGGTTTCGAAAAAAAAATTTTACGGGAAATTTATTTTAAATTTTACAAAAAGTTATAAAAACCAATTTAAAAAAATTATAAAATGTGAAAACTTTTTAAAAAAATTTCACCCAACTTTTCTGTGCCTCTATAGCAGCTCCATAACTCGAGGGCATTTTTTCAAGGCTGTGGTTTTGGGACTATATAATTTTGAGATATATTTTATTTTTATCACTTTCCATTGGCCCAATAACTTTTTTGTGTTCGGCATTTTATCAAGTGGGTGATTCTTATGCAAAGGTGACACTTTTTTCTATGGATTTTATAGGCTGAAAAAATTCTGAAGCTAATTTTCATAATTAAAATCGGAAATCCCCTAAATAAGAATATCCACATTAAAAATGGAAATAATATCATAACTTTCGATATTTTTTTTGATATTTTATACCAAACTAAGTTTCTAATATAATCTTAGTACTGCCAATCATAATAAAGCTCTTGAGTGACACTAATCAGAAATTTTAAAACAAGGGAAGAGGATTTAATTTTTTTTGCAAAAATCGTTCCAAACTGATAAATTTTTGCAAAAATACTATGAAATAAGTAAATAGATCAAATATTATTACAATAAAGAAAATTTTATGAATATTCCACCCCGATCTTAACGATAAATTCCAAACTTCTGAAAAATCCATAACTGATTCTACAACCCCCCCCCCCTTTACTCAAGCTTCGATTGATAAGTGACGATTCTCAGTCCGACACAAGTACAATTAAATTATTTTACCACAATCCCAACATAGACAGTTATTATACTCATATTAGGCTTAAATTTTTTCCAATTTTGACTTTTTTTATTTAGAAAACCAACATAAGCCTACCCAAAACTTTTCTTGTATACTTAAATAAATATTTATACAGAGAAATATTTAAAGGCTTAAAATCGCTTTAATTAATACGAATTTAGTTACACGATTATTTTTAATCTTGTAAAAATGAAAAATCAAACATATAACAAACATATGGTCGATTGAAAAAATTTATAGATAGAATAAAGCTATCCCATTCATCAGACAAAGGAATCCCTCCTGTGACTTTTATTTTATTTTTTTAATTCTAAATTTTTTCTCATATCAAAAATTATATGTAAACTTACAATATTTATTGTATGTTGATTGTGCCATTCCATAATAGTGATTAGTAAAATGTTAAAAAAACATTTATTGTTTTATGTTATTTACAATTTAATGATATAAATCTGAGGCTCATAAAAATAAAAACCGCCTCTGATTCCTGGATATATTGAAAAATTTGAGAACCTTATCTTAAATTTTCCCTAAGCTTTGTAAAGCAATTTAATTATAATATACGTATAATAAGGTATAGTTAAAGATACGGGAGTTATTAAACGATCAATTTTTGGTTCGAGCTCAAGATATTCCGTCAAAGCCGAATTAATTTCGCCAACAATAGACTAAAAAAAAAAGTTTATTTCTAAAGTTTTCCAAATCAAGCATTATTGTTCGAATGATTAGTTTTTAAAAAAAATTCCTACATATTTAGTCCAAATCATTAACTTATTCCATGAATTTAAAAAAGCACAGGCTTAAAGGCTTAGAATTCATGCGTGGGAGAGGTGGTAAGGCCCCAAAACCAATTTGAATCTACCCCTACATCTCCATCATAGCCTAAAGCTTTCCACAAGTTGAATTTCATATAATTTCAATATAATAATAGTGATATTTACTAAGTATTAACGGAAATTTTTATTTTCAAAAATAAAATCGAAATAAAATCTAAATGTGATTCTCAAAAAATTAAAATCTATTATTTTCTGAAAGCCCGATGTTTCAAGGCGCAGTGAAATCCATACCAAGATTCATCTACCTGTCATAGAGAATTCTAACCCTAACAATTCTTTAAAATAAATTATAATATACAAAATAATAAAATAATTTTATCTGATGTGAATTAAATTTTCATTTCTTAAGTTTTTTTCCTCATAAATGAACGCTTTAAATTGAATATTCTTTATTTCTCAAGGTTTTTTTGTAATATTCTAGAATTGAAATTTAAAGGAAAAAAATCCAGGAATTACTTCTACTATACTTGAACGAGGTTTTAGGTTTAAATTGGGAAACTTTAAAAAATAAAGCTAAGACTAATCACTACTTACCATTCTATACTTGATAGATTTCCCCTAGACCTAAAAGAGGCTTTATATTTTTAAATTCGCTTTTATAATATTATTAATTTAATAGGAACTTGAATTTAATTTCTCTTTAATAACTGGTACTGGACTAATATCACAAATTTAATATAAGAATACTTGACAAATAGCAATCATTTTTTTAGTAATGACACTATAACATTAAATGTTGACAATGAAAACTTAATTAAAAAAAACCACATAAACATGAAATTATATGGTTCTTAATCATATATTAATTGTGTTATTTTTTGATTCTCAAACTTAGATTGGAAATAATCTAGTGCCGAATTTGGCAAACTATAGTCTCATTAAGTAATTTTTCATTTTTATTATTTCAAATTTCAAAAAATTATCCAATGTTTTGTTATCTGATACAAATATAAATATAACAATGAGAGGAACTTTGAAAATCCTTCTATTAAAATGTCTTCTTTTCTAAAAAAATCCCAAAATAAAATTCTGCAATAATTATTTTATTAAATATAAAATACCCAATCGATAGTCAAGATAATCTTAACCATTTTTAGTAACTCTACTAAAAAAAAATTATACGTTGAACAAATAATATATAGTCTTAAAAAAATCATTTTTTATATGATCATATCATAAATTACAAAAATAACCACTGTTTTTATGTAAGTTTTTAATTGCTAAAAGAAATAGCAATTTTCGGATATAGCAGTTAAATCGTGCTTAATTTTTAAAAAATCACAAAAAACTAAAAATATAAAGACATATGTGCCGAAAGCGATAGAGTCTTCTGATTTAAACTATGTTCAAATTATGCAAATAATACATTGATTTAAGTTATCTTTATCTTTAGTTTTAGAATAAAATTTCGTGTGAGAAAAAAAATTCGAATGATGCTGTTAATAATTTTTCGTTTATAAAATCGATAGAAAATGCAAATGATAATTATGATTTCATTTTTTTTGTGTGTGTACTTGTTTTTGTGTTTTCAATTGAGCTATTTACTGTTACTGAATTTGAGTTTGTGAATGATAAAGAGTTTTTTTGACTCGTTAAAAACAGAATCCAAGTTCGCATTCGAATTTGATTTCTTGGTAATATTAACGCTTACCTTTTCTTTATTTTCTATAATTTTTTATACAAACCAGCAGGATATTATTTTAATAATATATTAAAATATTTGTGATTTAATAAACTTATAAATATGAAATTTATAACAAATTTATAATAAATTATAGTTTTAATATGAAATAAATTCAACAAAAATGATAGAAAAAACCAAAACAGAAAAGGTAATAAAAATAAAATCACAGTGTACAGTTTTGTTTCAAATGAAATAAACTAAGGCACGTGTTTTTCAAAAATAAAGATGTATTTTTAAATAAAATCGTTAATGAAAAGATAAAATAAAGTTTAGAAATAACCATAGTGTTAAACAATTTTAATAAACTGCATAATAACCAATACTTCTTGAGACCGAATTAGTAGTATTTTTTGAAAAAAGTACTAAAATAATATATGTCTATAGATATCGCTAATTTTTGGAAGTTATTTACAAATCAGATAATAGCCTATATGAAAAAAAAAAAAATTTAAAAAAAGCGTATATTTTAAATTATTATGAGCATAATACATAAAAAACAAATAAATGTGCCATATTGAATGCAAATGCAAAAGTATTGAAAACAGCAATTGCAAAAAAAAATTACAAAAGAATTTACATAAACATTAGAAAATTTAAAATTATTATCAATTAAATTCACATTCACATTTGCATTCGCATTTGCAAAAGAAAAGAGAAGAAAAGAAATAAAAAAATCTAACATAAATCGATAAAATCTTACTTACTCAAATCACAACTAAGATATTTCGAAATTTTCGCTTTCGGTACAGTATTTTTTCTAACAGTAGATTATAATGATTTTTTTAAAAAATAAACTCGATTTAACTGCTATAGCTAAAAAATTCTGTTTTTTATTGCTATTTACAGCTTCTATAAAAGCAGTGGTTATTTTTTTAAATGATATGTTCCAATAAAAGGTACTTTTTTTAAGACTAGATTTTATTGGATCAAAATATAATTTTTTTTTAGTAGAATGGCTAAAAAAGGTTAAATATTATTTTGACTATCGATTGGACATTATGTATTTAATCGCATAATTATTGCAGAATATAATTTGATAAAATACTGGAAAAAAATTATTAGGCCAATTGTCAGTAATAAAAATAATCGAGATCTCAAAATAACATAGTGGATAAAATAGCTACTAAAATCTCAAAACCACATACAAAATATATAATATGTATTGTTTTTCCACAATTTTTTTTTTAAAGTTAATAAAAAGTCTAAAAACCTATTTAAAAAAATTAACGCTATTTTCTATATTTTGTAAATTTTCAGAGAAATAATGATTATATTTTTTATATTTTAAGGATTTTTTAAATGAATATACCACAATATAAGATAATAAAACCTCAGATAATATTCGAGAATTTAGTATATCTTGGAAATTTATGTTCTATTATTAAAAAACAGCTCAATGATTTTTATCAAAATAATTGTTAATAATATTTTTAAATTCTTTTATCATTTTAATGTATTATGTTACCACTAAAGCTCCAAACCTAAGTTGTTTAAACATCGCGAATAAGTTATCTATTTTTTCTTTAAGCTTTATTTTAAGATATTTTTTAGGTCTTTTTGTGTAATTTTTAAAAAAATATATATTATGAAAGTGTTATTATATATAAAAAAATAATATAATGCACATTTTAGTAAAAAAAAATATTTATACCAATTAAAAGGATTTTTAAAATCGAAAATTGAAAATTTTTAGGTAATATATATTTTTTATCTCCTACTCAGAATATAATTCTTGTATTAGTTCAAAAAATAATTCACGATAAAATTCATATTATAATAAAATCATATTAGTTTTTATTTTTAACTAAAATAGTTTTAATAAAATAAGACAAAACCACAAATTCAAAATATAAGTTTGGATACTAAATAATTAGCCTGATTTAGTGAATGTCATTATAATACTTATTTAGAATCTCAAAAACTATTTTATATTTTTGTTTTATAATATTATCTAATCTTGTAATTTGGCTGTGTTAATAGTCAAGATTAAATTATAATCCCTACGAAACACTGAAAATAGATGAAATATACCGTAAGAAAAAAAAGCCAATGAAAAAAATATAACATGATAAAAAATATTTAAAAAAATATTTATAGAAAATATTTGAGACTCAAAATGATAATTTATCCTTTTATATAAAAACTAAAACAGAGTAAACAGCATTTTTAGGGATATCATGGCTATTTTAAAATAAGGTAAACAAAAAATATTAGTAAAAAACTCGTTTTCAAATAATTTCTCGAAAAAAAATTAAGAAAATATACATCTTTATTTAATTGAAGATAAATATTCGAATTTAATTTACTTATTTTAAAAAAAAATCTTGAATATTTAAAATTTCACAAGTAAAATTAGAAATAATCTTTCGAAATTGCTCGATAAAACCCATGAAGTAAGCGATGAGGTGATTTATAAGCAGAAAAAAAAATTTAAATAGATTTTATGCATCATTAATTTTATGAAAAAGCGATATCGGAAAAGAAATTATGTGAAATTTATTTCAAAATTAATAATGATTATAAAAAAAATTTTAAATTTCTCTAAAAAAAACCTAAGTATATACCAATCAACCCCAATCTGCCACCATCAAAGGCCCTATAACATATTTCTACGAACCATAGAAAAATTAGATGAGTTTTATACCTTCGGGTTATTTTAAAATTTAATAAAATTCAAATTAATACATAATTTCGGATCCAATTCCTTAATTAATTTTTAACACACCGTTTTTATTGATTTTTTTTATATAAGTTTAGTTTGTATTATGTTTTAAAGAGCTCTTTCGTTGACCATTTTATTTTTTGAAATACAGAATTTAGTTAAAATTAATTAAGTTCCATCTTTATTAATTTAAATATACCTAATATACCATCTTCTTTTAAAAAATATCAAAATAATCATTTTTCTCTATGTTTAGATGCTTTTTCACTTTAAAATTTTCACAGAAATTAATTTAAATTTACTAATTTGTTGTATTTAATATTTATTTTTATTTAAGAAGGTTGATTATTTATTAATAATATACCAATAAGAAAATAAGATTAATTCCAATTAAGATTACTTTAAATAACAAAATAAAATCAAAATTTTTGTAAACTAATTAAAATATGTTTATTTTTAAAGACTAAAAAAATATCACATCAGAGCTTTTCGATAAAAAATTTTTATATTAAATTCTGCAGACTTTTCTATTTTTGCTATTATCTAACTATTTTCATAATTAAAAAAAAATTTATTTAATTTTTCCATGTTATTTTTCTTGTGTGCTTTCGTGTATTTTTTTATCCAAAGTTGCATAAAACCTCTTCATCACATCATAAATATCTTATACATATATTTTTGTCAATATGAAAGTATCCTTATAATATTGACACAATGAAGAAGTTTTTTTGATTTTCCGTTCTTTATAATTTTTCTATTTTTGTGATAGTAAAATAAAATAATAAAATTCGAATCTTTTCACTTAATAACATTTCATATTGGTTTTTTCGACTTAATTTTTAATAATATGCAGGTTTTATTTCAATTTATCAGGCCTAAGATATGTTCAAACCCCAAAAATTGCCTAACTCAAAGATTTCAATAATAAATTTACTCAAAAATCAAATTTACAAGCATGAAATAAATTATTATTATTTTATAATTAGATTTTTTTAAATGATCAAATAAATAATTTCGATAAAAATTTCGAATAAAATCCCATAAAAATTGGTGCAAATAAGATAAAAATAGTTTGTTTTTTTTTATAAAACCAAAAGTCACGATATTTCAAAAAATAATTCTAAGAATATTAAAAATTAAAGAAAAATCTTTAAATTACATCACCCCTTCTTCATTTCAAAATCTGATACATATTTTTTTGTGTTAAATCTGTATCATGGGCTTTATTTTTAGGTATACCCTCTAAAATTTTTTAAAATTTAGATAATTTTTAACCTTTTCATATTTTTTTACAGTTTTACAGTTTTACACTATTAAAATATTTTTAATAATTTTTATTTTCATAATTCTTTACATTTATTCTTATCAACCAATTAATAATAAAATAATTTTTAAAGATAATAAAAGATCATAAAAAGATTTTGAAAATTGTGAAAAGTCCAAAAATTATTTTCACCTAACTACATCATACAAATTCGGCTAAAATTTATATATATTGCATAATATTGGATGGAATTTCAGTAAAAAAATCTTTGAATAACTGAAATACAATTATTTTTACTTTTTATTTTATTTTATTACATGACTTATAAAAATTAATTTTCTTATTTTAATTTTCAACAATTTATTCGGAATCTATTTTTTTGGGGGGTTTATAGAATGTTAAATAATTAAATATTCTATTTGCTCTAATTATATAATTTTCTTTTCAGATTTATTTGAATTTCTAGTATACCTTTTTGCACCTTCATAAAGCTACAAATTTATTTTAGGCTCCTTGCATACATATTTTTTAGTATTTTTGTTTTTACATATATTATACGTTTACAAGATATCTTTGTTGAGTTGATCCTTAAGTGGTAATTTTGATTTCTATTTGGTTTTATCTGATTTAATTAAAAGGGAATATATAATGCTTTGAATTTTATCCCTTTTTTTGATCCGAATTTATTTTAAAAATCAATAAAAACGAATAAAAACACTGATGGAATTTGAATTGTTCAAAAAAAAATTTATTTAACACGAAAATTAAAAAAATATTTTGAATTTTTATTTTTTTACTGGAAATTTATTTAAATTTGATAAAAAAATTAAAAAAAGTGGAGATTATTCAAAAAAATTCACCCAACCCCTCTCTGACACTCCAGCGTCCCTTAACTATCGGGAATTGGTTCAAGATGTGGGTTTTTATTTTTTTTCTAACTATTTAAGCCTAATATTTTTAAATGGAAATTTAATTTATTTCTGGGAAAATAATAAATTTCATTAATAACTATCCACTTATTTCTGAAATGAGTTTTTCTAAACCAATTTATTCTTCAAGCTATAAAAAAAAAAATACTTATATACATATAGTTAATTTTATACAACTACTTTTTCGATAAAATTAAGTCGCATTAGGCTCATTTTACCTTTTATAAAAAAAATTTCAATTTTTTTAGCAAGTGAAAGATAATTTATTTGCTATTTTATAATAGCCTAACCCGTTATATGCCTTATTGTGCAAAGTTTTTTCTGGAACCTTAATACTAATATTTTATTTTATTTTTAAAAAAATTAGTATATTCCATAGTTCTGTAAATAGTGTTTTCGAAATTAAGTTATTAAGCTTTTTTAAGGGGATATAATGTACATTTAATAAAAAGCTCAGACGATTTTATTTTTGGATTTTTAGTTAGTAAAAAAATAAAAAAAAAATTCCCCACTTCAAGCTGAATTTTTATAAGATAAGCCTATATTTTTCCGTCGCGATGGAAATATGAAATAAAAAAAATCAGTAATATTTTAATTCAATAATTATCATTTTTTGAAAAACTAAAAATTTCAAACAATGATGTATGTTTAAAGTATATAATATTAGGGTCAATATTAGCTCTCTATTTACCAAATTTAAAATCTGATGGGTTATACTATATAGATCAAAATGAGTATTCAGGTAAATAAGTTTTTTAGTATGTTTTAACTTTGACAAAATTCAAATATTTTAGTCTCTTCATCTGAATTGGATTTCGAATATTTTGAGTGCTATTCATGTTTTTATTATCATAAATTTTATAAATTTTAATAGTACATAAAAAAAATTATTATCGAGCTATATTGATTTAGAGACTGATTTTCATAAGAAATTATCATTTTATAAAAATTTAGATTAAATTTTCTAAAATGGCGATTTGATAAAAAATACATATGAAATAAGTTTATCTCCTAAATCTGTTTAAATGTCTGTTTTTTCAATCCCATAAAAATCAATTTTTTAATTCGAATTTTCAGCTATAACAAATAAATTTTTACTCTGACAGAAATAAATCAGTTCCAACCTTTAAAGATATTAGCCATAAATAATTGGTCGTAATAAAAATTTCCAATGATTTTTCAATATTTATATTAGCTAAGTTTTCAATCAATAAAATTGAAAAAATTAAATAAGACCTATTTTTAATTTGGTTAGATCAAATACAAGTGGGACCTATACACTTAAAGATACATATATTGCCGGCTATAGCTACAGTAACTTCTAATTCATTTTTTACCGTATTATATCATTTTATTTTTTAGACATTTGATAAATTTAGATTCAAAGAGTGGCTAATAGACCGATTCGGAAATTTAAAATCGTTAAATTGTTTTTCTATTCTGTTTTATTTCTTAAATTGGGGGGGGGGGGGTTGTTTAATAATATCAATCAAACCTAAATATAATTATTATACACATTTTAAATGGTGTAAAATACCAAAGTCCTTTTTTTTTTCTTTTAATGCGGAAATTTCTCCTTTATTTAACCTTAAAAAAACATTTTATCTTTAATTATTCTAATGAAATTTTATTCCAAAGAAGTTCATATATTAATTGATCGTTTATAATATAGATTATTTCCTAGAAATTTATAAAATTGGAAAATTTTTTCGAGATCCACGTAAAAAATTTCCTGCTAAAATATCTTCGTCCATTTTTTTGTTTTTGAAAATTTTTATCACAAAATTCCGGTAAATATTTTATTTTTTTCCCCCCCCATAAAATCAACAAAGTTATTTATCAATTAAAGTTAAAATATATCCAATTTTTTCTTTTCTTTTTATCATGATGATAATCAAAGTTCAGCGGTATCTGTTTTCAATTTCAAATGATATATTTGGTTCTAATTCCTATAAAATACTACCCCCCCCCCTCCCAATACTAAGACCCAATTTTGATCAATTTAATTTTTAACAGGGATTCCTATAAATTTGCTTAATCTTGCTTTAAAACACTCTTGAACCACAAAAAATCTTGAATTTTTTTCTTTTATAATAATTTTGAGTTATAATTTTGCAAAGTTTATGCTTCTAAAATTTGTATTTATTTAATTTTAATTTTTTGATTTTTATTGCTGCAATTTTTTTCCTAAAGCCTTTTATTTATTTGAATTCTAGTTGCCAAACTCTTTTTTCCCGAAAATGTATTAAGTCGATGGAATAAAATGCTAATACAGAAATATCACATTCTTTTATAGGGGCGAAACTTCTCCCTAGATTGTATGAGTCATTTCAAGAGTTTTTTTTTTCCCAAATTTTTTTTAGTGATTATAAAATAAAATATATTAAGTTTGAAAATCCAAAAATTAATTTAATAAAAATCAAGCAAAAAATCAATTTGGAAAAAATTATTTAGCAAAATTTGATGATAATATGCTACATAAAGTATACACCAAAAATAAAAAATAATCTTTTAATGTGGAAATTTGCCTTTTTTTCACCTTCACAAGATATTTTATAATCCAGTAAGGTCGACTTTGAAGATGGATATATATATTAATGAATTAAATGATCTTTTTATCTTGTCTAAGTAATCTAATAATATCCTAAAAACCAGCGAACTTATTTGAAGGCGAAAAGATTGATTGTATTTAAATAAATTCCATTATATAGATTAATCAGTAAAATATTTATATAATAAGTAATTAATCTTAAAATTCACAAATTCTAATGCCAATCCAGACTCAATTAATTTTATTTAATTTTTGTTATTAACACAAAAAAAAATTTGCATAAAATTTTATAATAATTATCCAAATTAAATAATAGTCTCTTAATTTGATTTGTAAATCGATTTTTTAACTTTAAAAAAATAGAATGTAAAAATATATTGATTTGATTTGATTTTTTTCTAATTAGATTTCTGAAATTGAAATCGGCTAAATTTTTTAAATTTAAAATAAAAGATTTTATCATCTTTAGGGTTTTAATACTATTAATACAAGTCACATTTCTTTATCTTTTATATCTTTTATGTATTTTTAATCTTTAATATCAAAGTTTTGTGTTAGTTTTTTTGGAGGTTTAAATTTTTATTATCTTTTTTTTTAATTTTATTGACATTCCGTTGCACGTGCGAAATATAAATAAATAATTATAAGTTCAGCAAATTGTATCTTTATTTTTCGAAAAAATTATTTTTAAAAATAATTAGGGTTATATTTTTCTTAATCTACTAATTGTATCGTATATTTTTATAAGAAAAAAAAACTAAGCGATATTCTGATAATCATGATATTAGAATTTAATTTTATTGATTTTATATTAATTTCAGACCCTGATTAACAAAAATCCAAATACTCAGAATATTTAACCTCATTGAAATAGTCGATTAATTTGGAAAACGTCATATCTGACTTTAATTTAGCCTTAATAAATTCAATTCAAACCAAATCCTTATATTAAATTTTTTATCCTACAAGAAGCAGATTATTTAGCGATTACACCGATTAATAAACTAGTTTCTAGATCGTGTTTTTAATCTTAAAAGTTTTTTGATTTCTAAGTCCACCATGATGATACTAATTTTGTCCTTAAAAAACAAAAAATTGAGTGAAATTATTATTCTTTCTCCCAAATATTCATGTTTTGTTCTTTTCTCTAGTCAATTACAACACTAGGAATTTTCAATGTCCTCGGGACAGAAATAGTGGGAGAGAAGCCCATTAGGGAGCTTTGAACGGAGCTCAATAAAAGTTCCCATAAAAAATAAGATAAGTCATAAATAACTGCTTCGCCCGCAAATTTTCAAGATAGCTCCAAGTAATCACTTCTAAGGGTTGATATGGTAGAAACTGAGCTAAAAAATAAGTATTTATACTATAGATAGCCTCTCTCTAAGAAAGAACATACGAGATAGATCAATAATGATAAGAGCTGGAATTAACCAACTCATGATTATATATAGGTACAATCATAGAAAGAATTGCTATTTATAACCAATAATAAAACATAGAAAGTACCAGGTAAATTTTTAAGATAGCAGATAATGATCACAATCAATGGGTAAAATAAAACTACCTCATATAAAAACACCAAAAAAAGATAGAAAGATACCAATATAACACGATTGAAAAAATATGAATACAACGTAGTCAAAATAAAAGAAATAAAACGGGTATACTGACCAAAAAATACATAAAACTAAAAATATCCTAATAAAATAAATATTTTTATATCTCAAAAGAACGTAGCTTCACCCTAAAACTTTATTAATTTTTTCTGGTTTACTATTTATCAGAGCCTACCTGATTATTTTTAATATTACTGGGTATAGAGAAAGTATCTGATATCTTTTAATGATTTTTATTATAAAATTTAATATTATTACTCTTAATTTAATCGAAAGTTTTTTTTGAGAGACCCTTGCTAACTTTTGTTGTAATTTTTATATTAACCCCCCTCCACTGATGTACTTACATCTATTAATCCCTAGTTTATCGCAAATCAATCTCGGACTGGTGTATTATATCTTTTTGCTAAGATTTCATTTTTTGGAGTGTGGGTGGAGGGGGGGGTGTCGAGAAAGCTTATTCAGTGGCATTTCAGATAACATCTTTGATCAATAAAACTAAAATACACTTTTCATACTTTATAAAATCAAATTTCCATGCCTTATGCATGCGGTATGGATAAAATAAGCTTGATAAATTACCTATTTTACAAAAAAAAACCCCCTATATTGTATATAAGTTATTAATTTTTACCCCGTATCTTCAAAACCGAGTTCTTTGATGATAAAAGATAGTAAAATTGAAGAATTGAGTTTTTTTAACTGAATATAATAAATAAAATATTATGAAGCTGAAAATTAATGCAGTGGGCTATTTTTTTCATATTTTATTTTGTGATAAAGCTAGATTATTTATCCATAATATATGACATACCTTCATTCAATTTTTTTGAATCTTCTATTGCGTGAAAAAAAAAAAAAAAAACTTTAAAAAATATAAAAATTGAAGAAATTTTTTAATAAGAGAGAAATTTTTTTTTTTTCAACCTCGAAAATTTGTCATTATTCATCTTTGGGCCGGGCCTAAATCTTTCAAAATTATTATTCAATCTGATTATGAATCATTTATTTTAATCTACATTCGAAAAATCCCCATTATAGATTTTCAATAAAATTGCATCACACCCCAAATATCGTTTTTATCACTTTAAATTTTCTTTTCACTTTATGGCTGTAATTTTTTTTTGGAGTGGATATTGTAATATGACGCGTTTTTAACAGTTCAATTTTTAGCCATATTTACTATTTAATTTACACACCTATCAAAATTTTTAGCTGAGCGGGATTTTTACTAAGTAAATTTATTTATAAGTCAATAAAAATTTTCGAAAAAAATGAAGTAAAATAATTTCTGAAATTTTCATCATGTGATTCCCCTCTACAGATTTAAAATATTTTTACATCTCTGAAACATAATAAAATATTTTGATTTTGATTTTTTTTAAATGCAAATTTTATTTTAAAGCCAAACACAAATTAATATATACACACATAATTTTTTTTTTAAAAAAAAATTGGAAATTTTCGGGAAATTTTCCTACCCAACTCCGCTCAGCCGCTCTAGCAACTCCGTGCCCACTGGATATTTGTTCAAGGAGGCTGGTGATCTATTAATAGTTTCCAGTATTAATAAACGGGCAACACGAATGCCATAAAAAAATTTCGCTGTTCCCAGTTCAATTATTTGACTGGCGTCATCAGCGCGGAGTTTACAAAAAGATTATTAAAGAAGTGATCTTCACAAATTTTCAGTTTGGACTCACTATCTTTCACCAAATTATTGTATGGGTCAAGTACATGCCTCACAGAGATACTATTTTATACTTTTCCGGTTGAGTACTAAATAAATTCCCACATTTTTTTTTTGTTCATCTGATGCTAGGCACTAATTAGGTTTCAAAAGTTTTTTTTCATAAAACCTTTTGGAATCGAGTTTTTCAGATCTTTCTGCGTAATTTTTTGCCTTAATATATGCTTCAATAGTGATTTTAGACTTCTTCAGACGCTTAAAAACTTTTTGTTTTTTTCTATTTTTTTGATAGATTTGTTAGAAAAACTTTTTTTTTTTGATCCGATCTGCCCCAACTGAGCTTGATTGATAAAAGAAACACTACTGCTTAACAAAAAATAATAATTTTGTGCGAAAACCTGCAAAAAGGTAAAACCCAAAAAATAAATTCCCTGAAAAAACAAAGACAATCTATGAACTTGAAGATTTACATCAGTACTTATTCTATTTTAATCGGGAATTCCCGAAATGAAAAAAATGAGCGGGACTATCCAAATAGTTAGATTGGTCACCCTATTTAAGAAAATGATAAAAAAAAATGCATATATAAACCTAAAAAAACTAAAAAAGCGCAATGAATCACACATATTAAAGATCATCCCCTTCCTGGAAATGATTAATAAAGATCTTAATGTGCTAGTTGACGGTGCTGTATTCTCGGAAATCATTGGGGTCATATTCTGGATCAGTATCCAAGTCAATATCAGCATCCAAATCGATATCTTCATCGTCCGCATAGTACAAACCCTCAGTTTGACTCTCTACCAAAGCTCGGAGTCTGGTCAATTTAAGGTCAGGTGGAATTAAGGTTTCAATTACGCTGACTTTGCGAGCAGTTAAATAAAGAACTTGATCGTTCATATCGTTGGTATCAAGTAGAATCTTGTCAGTTTTTTCGGTTTTTGCTGCTCTTCGGTTAACCTCTGGCATAAGAGGTCCCAATATTGGGCTTTCGTAGTCACTGACTGCATATATACTAAGAATTTTTTTGATTTGAGCTGGGTTAAGCAAATCGCAAACATCAAACATTATTTCTATGTCTTGATCAGTGCTCTTTTGTAACTGAAGTAGTTTTACCAATTGCAACAGTCTGTCTAGATTTCCAGTGTTATCAGATACATTGTGCGACTTACACCATTCTTCTATTCTAGTTAAGTTGTATTGGATCTGCATTCCTCGTTTCCATGAGCAGAAATTTCTTCTCATTATTATGTTATTAAAAGCAGTAACACCAATAGTACATAATAACTCGGAAAGAACTTGATTCATGATCGCCACATCAACGAAATAGAACTCCATAATCTTCCATACGTTATTGAAGAAGTTTAAAACATGCTCAATTTTGACTACGGATTCTTTGTTTACATTTCCAATTATTCTATTGAAAAAAGAAGAATCATTTGCAGTAAACCCAGGTAGGGCTTCACTTTCTACCACCCCGGGGATAATTAACTTAATAAATCTTCGCTGGAGATTTTTTGCCCAACCAAAATAAATGTCGGAAAGAAGAGATTCTAAGAATTGCATCCCCTCAGTCATGGCTCTTTCCGATTCAGCATATTCTGATCCCACAGACTGACGCTCTGTCATGGATGTCTTAACAATCGATAACAGTTCGAAAACGTTTGAGAGCCAAAAAGATGCTGAAAAATCAGATTCAAAAGTCATAGTTTTTTTTTGAATTAAGGCTATACATGACACTAGCAATTTATCAATTCTTTTGGAAAGGTTAAACTGGAACATTTTGATAATACACAGTCCAATTAAATGAGCAGGGAATAAAACCTCTGGGGGAGAATATTCAGCTTCTAAATTTGGAATAGGCACTTCTAAATTGCTGATCAATTCGTTAAGTATTTCAGCAAATAGACCATCATCGTTCTCTAGCAAAGCCTGAACCTCTTCCTCATTTTCTAAAACAAGCTCAGAATCTTCAATATTCTCATCGTCATTTAGTTTAGACAAAGCTCTAGAGTAGTTCTGGGCATCAGTTCCACCAATGGTAGATCTTTTCAATTCATTTCGCAGCTGTTCAATCGCATTCTTTGCCCTATCATCAGATTGGATACCATTGGTTTGGCGTGCACCATCTACTCCCTCATCAACAGATATTGGTCTTCTTTGTAATGGTAAACTGCTTCGGGTGGGAGATCCGGAAGATTGATTAAGCTCATTGGGGTTAAAATTAAGGTTTTGGCTATATAATCTAGAATTGGAAACTACAGGAAGGGATGGCTTGCTTCTACCATTGAGGGTAGGCATGCTAGGAGTATCTTTAAATGGAACAAATGATGGATCAAATTGATCAGGCTGCTCATAACCAGTAGATGTATAATTAGTTGTAGCCTCCCACTTTCGTGGTTCTCCCCGCTTAACAGAGGGAGGAACAAGAATAGTTGATCTGCGAAGCCTGTTACCAGAAGACATGCCTTCTTCCTCAAAAGTTTTGATGCTGTTATACTCAGCTTCAGCCAATCTCGATTTGGTTTCAGTGAGCTCAGCCTGCAAAGATTCTCTTTCTTCTCTTGATGCTTTTTCTTGTTCCTCAAGCCTGATCTTGTAGCCGTTCACTTCTTCCTGAGTATCCAATAACTCTTGTTGAGTCTGCTTAAGTTTTGTATCCAACAAATTCTTTTCATTGATGGATGAAGCAAGATTGCTCTCCACAGCCTTTAGTTTTTCTTCCATCGAGGTTAATTTTAAATTGTGATCATCCTCAGTTTCTTTCTTCACGTTTATCAGCTTAATGGATAAATCTTCATACTTTGCTTTCCATTTGATAATCTCACTGTCAAGTTGAGTACTCTTTTTGGATAGTTTCATGTTTTCTTGTTCTTGTGATTGCAACTTGCGAGTAAGATCAATTAATTTTCCTTCAAGTTTGTACGAAACCTCTTTGAAATGTTCGGCAGATTTGGCATCGCGCTTGAGGTCTTTCAATTCCAATTTAGCACGCTTACCCTTTATAACTGATTGCATTCTGACAATTAGGTACAGTTTTCTTGCAGCTGTCTTACGAGCCAAATAACCTCTGGAAAGGGCTTGTATCTTAACTGCGAAATTCTCCTTTTTGAGCTCAGCAAAATGTTTACGGGCTAAATACCCGCGGCAAATTGCTAGAACCTTATGTATCGAGTCTAATCTTTGCTTCACAAAGCTTCTAGCAAGATATCTGCGGCAGACTGACTGGATACGGTGAACGGCTCTATCTTCATTTAACTTTTTGTACAACCTTCTAGCCAATATTGATCTGGTAGTTGACTGTATGAAAATAGCAGCATTCCGTAGTTGGACATAATTCTTCCTTTCCCTGTAACGTCTGATATTTTTCTGGATGGTTACAGCCGAGGTATTTAATAGATCATTACGCATTCTTTCAAGTTGAGCTAAAACTCCAGCACGGAAGAAAACCTTAGTAATTCCGACTTGATATTTTGAATCGTCTTTTAAAATATTTTTGACAAGAACTAAAGCGGCACTGTCAGCACTTTTCTCGTTTCGGACTTTGGGATAAAGGATATTGTATCTTGCCAAAAAGTCGGGTTTTATTAATCTAGAGGGGTAGCCAGCACAACTAATACGGATAGTCTCTAATACACCACAAGCCCTAAGCTGTGAAAGAACCATTACAGGATCAAAACCCCATGGAGTCTTAGATTCATTTGGCTTAATACATCTAATATAGTGTGTATTAGTTTCTCCGATTGTTTTCATTAGCTGATTTAGAGATTGCCTGAAAACAGTACCCAGTGTGGGTTTTTTCATACCTGAATCAGCTTTGCGGGATTTAGGCATAGACTCAGCCTGTTCAGTAGACTCTGAAGATGAGAGAATCTCAACAAGAAGAGGAAAACTAGAAGTTCTGAGAGCCAACTGCAGTTCTTCAGGAACTGTGTCTCTATTTTTCTCAACAAAACCCTCAATATTATAAGTTACATCATGGGCATAATGACATACAGTAAATTCAGGGCGCATGAAACGGGGTTTAATAAAGTAATCTTTTGGGTTTTTTTTGATAGAGGATTTTTCTGTGGTTGACTTCTGTTTAGAAGAAGGCTTTTTATCATCAGAGAATTGGGAGTATAGCTTTTCAAGAGTGCTTTGATCAGAGCCTTGTTGCAACCTTGACTCTTCATCTAAGATATCCATGATTCCGAGCTTGCCTTCTATCAACTCAATACAATTTTGATTGTCATTAAATTCGATAAATGTCCAATTGGCCAGTTGTTCGCGTTGGTACTCTTCCTGCTCAAGCTTGAATACGAGTCGGTTGAAGTGTTGCTGGAGCTTTTCATTGGCATAATTGATGCAAAACTGCTCGAAAGAATTAGTTTCAAAATGCTCAAAGCCATATATATCCAGAACTCCAATAAACTGGTCAACCTCAGCTGATTTTACTTTGAGACTCATGTTAATAACTGAAACAATCCAATCAAAAAGATGCGAGTAAACAAATTTAGCCATGGAATCTCGAACGACTATGGATTGAGCCTGTGTCAAATTGCTGACGATTTTTTCAGAACGCATTGTTATGACCTTTTTAGTAAGACACTTTTCTATCTCGAACTTCTTCAAGCCTAGTAAATCAGCAACTTTATCAAGAGAATTATTAGAGCTAGATATACTAGAGCCACCCCTCCCTATTTCGGTGAAGGTGATCTCACCAATATGAAGCAACGATGCCAATATCTTAAAAAGATTCCACTGATTTTCAGAATCGACACCTATGACCTTGAGAGCATCACAGGTAGATTGAAATTCCTTAGCGTCGTCGACACCTACAATCAAACCAGAATTAGCACCACCTTGATTTGTGTAGTTAAAATCCTTCCAGTCGGAGGGCAGGCCAAGATTTTCTCGTTTTTCAGGGGGAGCAGCGGCAATCAATTGGTAGAATATATGGTAGTTTCTCTCATTAGGTGGTTGATAGACCAGCCTAGATCTTTCGAGTAAGTAAGTTTTGATGTTGGCACCGGTAATATTGCGCTTTTTGTTGAATTCAATTTCAAGGTATTTACCGAAACGAGAGGAATTGTCGTTTCTTGTAGTTTTTGCATTACCAAAGGATTCCAAAACAGGGTTAGTAGCTAGGATCATTTCTTCAACTTGACTAATAACACCTCTACGGGAGCCAGAATTTTCCTTAGAATCTTCGTGAGCTGAAGCAAAGTAGCGCATGATATATTTGGCACTAACAGTTTTACCAGCCCCTGATTCTCCGGAGACTATAATGGTTTGATTTTTTTGGTCTCTGATCATTCCCTGGTAAGCATCTTCAGCAATAGCGAATAAATGAGGCTCCATTTCACCTCTCATTCTACCGGCATAGGCCTCCAGAATATCTTGAGAATACAGTTGAACCCTAGCGAAAGGATTCATGGCAATAAGGACTATCCCAGAATAAGTGTAAATATTTCGCATGCTGTATCTGACCTGCAGATTATGTAAAACTAATAGAAAGAAAAGGAAGGTACAGGATGGTTTAAAAGAAATGCATTGGAAAAGGTTAGAAAAGAGGTAAAAATACCTGCGGGCTCATGTAAATGGGATAAACTAGTTAAGTCATCAATTCCTTCCAAGATGGGGGGATTGCACAACGGAGGGAGTACTTCATTTTTGGAGAGTGCTATTTCTTCGAAAGTAGTTTTAAATTCTATAATCCTTTCAGAAGTTGCTTTACAAACTAAAGAGAAAGTTTTGTTTTGAAAGTCAGTATTTTCCGATTCGATGGTGGCTTGAATCCAAGCAACCTCCTCGTCCGGAAAATAAACCTTAGTCCCCTATAGAAAAAAGGAAAAGAAAAGTGAATAAATAAAATAGATGTATTAAAATTTTGGCAGAAAATACAAACCTTTGTGTAGGATTTCAGGATTTCGAGCTCTAATTCTCCAGACATATCCAAAGAATCATGTATGTAAACTAAATGAAAGAAAAAAAGAAAAAAAAGTATTAGCTAGTGAGGAGGAGTCGCTTAAAATGAAATAAATTACCCTTGGAAAAGCCCTATATATGTTATGAGAATCTTAAAACCCCCTGAAAGGTGTCTTAGAAAGCCGGTGTAAACGTGGAGTTAAAAATGAGAAACAACTATAAATATTTGCAATGTATTTTAGCAGAAGTGGGTAATGTCTTTATTTGTATACAAGGGAAGCTTATTGCTCTTAGAAAGATGTTCTAAGCTATAGCAGCAGATAATTCAAAGGCCAACTTTATTTCCAGGAAATAATAGTGATTGGATTTAGTGAACTAGGAAGGGTTTTTTAAAAGTAAAAAAAAAAAGAGAAGCAATTTGCTACTTGGGATGTACAAAGACACAGTTTATGTAAGTAATGGAAATGCACAGAATTGTTTGCATCGATTCGTTCCCATTTGTAACTTTAAACTCTGCAACAGATATTGCCCTTATTCGTAGACTTTGCCAGTGCTACTAAATATATATCTGACATAATCCCCAGAACAAAACAGCCACATTTTCCACTTGGCTCAAACCAGAGACCCCCCTCCCATTTCCCCCTTCCACATTCCCATTTCCCGATTCCCTTTCCCTTGACCCTTCCCACCCTTCACGTTTCCCCTTAACCCTTTTGCTTTTCGCTTTTATCCTTCATTCCTCTTCCCGTAATACTGTCCAAGTCCTCAAATCTGGATTTTTTTTTCACCTTTAGCTATTCATAGGTGAGAATTGCAAAACAAATATTGATGCCACATCGCTCTGATTGGATGCAGGCATTTTAAGAACAATAAGGACTTACACTGCATATGGATTTACCCTATTTGCCTCGTTCTACAAATATTGGCATATATTTCTACAATCATTAAAGCACAACATAGGGCATCTTCTAATAAAAAAAACCAGCCTGTCAATTCAATGTGGACTGCTAAAATCCACTATAATTGGTAGGGTCTGTACAATAAAAATGGATGCCTCTTATTAAAACAATACTGGTACACTTACTGACACCAACTTCAATATATATGATACAGATCGCCATGTATATTTTGTTAATATTGCACTATTTGCTGCTAGTCAATATCCTTTCCTCCTTTAGTATGGACTCAAGCATAATTTCTATATGCGCGCCATTTGTCTTCGATGCTAATCAACCAATGGATTTTATTAACCAAATAATCACCCATCCAATTATCGTCTTTTATTGAAGCGTTTATCATTGTCATTTGACTTTTTTAGGGAAAGTAGAATAGGATTGATCACCCCTAAATGTAGCCAACAGTCGTTCTTGAACTCCATCCTTGTTGTTTCGATACAATTGGCTCTTTTTCCTTTTTCTGCCAATAATCTTTTTTTTTGCAACAAATAGATGAATCAAGAACTTTCTTTATATTGTCTGAACCGCCAATCTTTTCGACCAACAATATTAGCGTGATGCCATCTCTACATGCCTTTTTTGGTCTTCAGATTATTATTAACCCCTATTATTAATATTCAAACGATTTTTATCCTATCATGGATCGTAAATAAAGACAAGATATTGAAGTTGATGAATTAAAAACTCTCGTTATTATAAAACTAGCGCCAATATTATGCACTTAAAAAGCTCTCTTTGAGAGGTGACACTTTCATCAAGCTTTATTACTAGTTCCCTAACTTGGAAAGACTAACTCTTTAAAAATTATAAAATCATTGGTTACTTATGAATTTGAGTTTTATTAAGCCCATTTTCTATTGGCGAAATGGGGAAGATTTATTGAGGTTTGCACTTCTTTGTATTTCTATTGGCTTGCTATAAAAATTTTATTATAGCCAATGGATATCGCAGAAATAAAAATCTGGTCTTGAAAAAAATCTCCCATTTGGTAGAGAAAAAGTTAGTTGAAAGGTTCATATCTAAATATGATACTAATAGTGTGAATACTATTTGCTCAAACCCTGAAAACATGAAAAATAAAAGTGTAGTTCTGGCACCAGTAATGACCGTTATATATAGGTTAAAAATATCCACATACAAAATTAGGCCACGATATACAAAATTAGGCAATCTTATACAAAATCCATAATCATATACAAATTCCACCTTCATGCCAATAGAAACATCAAAAAAAATACCTATTCATCTTTTTTTTTTGTATCACGGAATTTTATTGTAAGATAACGTATTACCTATCCATGTACAAATTATTCTATTACCATTTTATTGTCTATTTTTAATCAATACAGGGAGTTTTTCGGATTAGGGAGCTGTGGATTCTATATCGAAATTTAAATTTTATAAGGATGCTATACAATATGCATTTTCCATTTAAATACACTTGAAAAAATACTAATGAAATGTTATGAAATATATTAATAATATTTCATATTAAAATGTAAAAGACAGAGATTCATTATGAAAATAAATTTAAATAATAAGAATCTAGATTTTTTTAAGAGAAAGTCTGTAAACACAGTACAAATAATTATGGTAAGGGAACCCAGAAACGAAAATTAAAATATGTTGTTTTTCAATGCGTTATTTGAGTTCTAAAAAAATTAAGATGTATCAAAATAGCTAGAAGCATTTTTTTAACTTATTTTATAAGTGCAGCTTAGTTAGTTTAATATTTCTGATATTTAATAAAAGGATTAGCCGTTAATTCACAAAATATATAACCTAATCGAGCAGAATTCACTCGAGATTAGTTATTTTCTCTCTAAAAATCCGTTTAATATATATTATCCATGAAACTTACCTATTGCCGATAGTGAAAATAAATGTTGTATAAGGAGAAGTTAAAGTATTTACTGAAAAATCATATTTCTGAATCGCCTCAAAACTCATTTTTTATAATCATTATTTTTTTATGTGCATCTCTAGATAAATACATTTAAGGCCTTCTATAATTATGGATAACTTTTATAGCATATCACATTGTTTATCTTTAACAAATAAGCAGTATATTTTCAATAAATCCATCGATACTCAGTCCCAAAAGCCGGCACTAATGGTACCGCCAGGTCTACAAGATAAATAAATTAAACTTTTCTATTCAATATATATACTTTACAACTTTTATCCGGATTTTTAAAATCTAAAAAACTTGATTGAGCCAAGTTTTTTTCAGCTCTAATACAAATAATTATCAAATTTATATATAGTTTTTTTATAATATAATTATAAATATAGGTAAAAATTGAAAAATTGAGATCTCGTTTAGTTTAATTTGCTTCACAAATCCTTTTAGTTAAAATTTAAAAATTAGAAATTGTTTAAAAATGGCCAATAAAGTTTAAATAAAACAATCTTTATATGAATGCGTAATCTTTATGGTGTTTTTATTGGTTTGATGATTGAATCTGTGTATTATTATAGATTTTTTATATTTTTGCATTATTTATATGTGGATATTTTTAACCAATATTTAATCAAGCATTTTCAAAAAAAAAGATATATACTTTTACAAAATTATACAATTAAATCAAATGGCAATGTATTTTTTTATTGTAGTTTTGCCATAAAGTGTTGAATATTAAGAGCAATTTTTTACTTCTTTAATTATATTTCATTCATAAATACCGCATTATTGGCATATTGGTTTAAAAGATGTGATTTAATTGGATTAAGAGGTGATTTGATAAAAGAATCGAAAGAAATTTATTGATTACATTTCTGTAATAATTTATATCTTATTGCTGTTTTTTTTTTTTTTTACGGGAAATTTATTTTAAAGTTAATAGAAAGCTATAAAGACACAATTGAAAAAATTAAAAAAGTGAAAAAATTCCAGAAAAAATTTGTCACCCAACCCCCCTCTGTCGCTCTATCAGCTCTATACCTCGAGGGCATCGTTTCAAGTGGTACATTTTTACCGATGAATTGCAAATATTTTAATAAATATTAAAGATTAAATTGCAAAAATATATGAAATTTAGAAAAATCTATATAAAATAAAAAATTTCAATAGTTTTAATAGAAGATAAATATCTAAAGCCGAAAAAAAAATCATACATTAAAAAAAAAAAATGGCTAAATTTTTTTTTGTGTGTTCAAATGTTTTATATAAATTATTTAAAACTGATGTGGGACTTAAAACAGCCCCAAAATCAGTAAATTTAGCACAGTTATTTTCTTTTATATATATGAAATTTAAAAAAATGATGAAAAAAAAATCTCCTATATTTTTATAGATTTATTTGAAATCACTTTTTTTTTTTGACTTAATTTATTCGGATATTCCCATGAAATTTTCCTGAAGATATTTGCAACTGTGTTTTATAGTTTTAGTATATCACTAAAAAGGTCAATTAAGTTAAATATTTTTCATAATCTAATCATTTTACCAACAAACCTCTTTTAATAAATTTAAAAAATGAAATCAACTACACCCTTTTATTTTTCGGGGAAAAAACTCCCTTCAAATAATTATTACTGATATAACCACCAAATAGCCGTATTAATTAAAAATAAATAAATTATATGCAAAAAAATTTTATTATATATTATATTATGAAGGTTACTTGTATTATCATTTGATTTCTATTTGCCTTATTTTATAAAAAAAATTATATTTGTACTAATCACATTTTCTATCGTTTAAAAATAATAAAAATAAAAGATGTTTAAAATAGGATTTATATTTTTTAGGGAATTTATTTATAAAAGTCCAAGCTCAATCACATTCCCAATCACTCCAAAATCTCATTTTTATTTTCTTACCAAATTAAAAAATCTAAAATTTGACTTTTACAAATATTGGTAAAACAAAAAATTCTCTAAAAGAAACATATTATAGATATTAAAACATAAAAATAGAAATATAGCTATGTAAATTCTCTAAAAACACCGAGTTTATTTAATAGAAAAAAGAAATAAAGCTATATCGGGTTTATATAGTCTATAATTATACCTAAATCCCAATTTAAATTGAGGTTTTCCCAAGAGGGTATAGGATTTATTTTATATACAGCTATCCTAATATCCCAATCAAAATTAAAACATGCGCATTGAATATAATTTAAGCAAATATTTCATAAAAAGAAAAAGCTATATTATTATATTATTACTGAATTTTTTGATTTTGTTTATATATAATTCTGTTGTTTCTGTGTTTAAACCTTTGAAAGAAATATCGCAAAATTCCTAAGCAATGGATTTGCCTAAAACTGAGCGGTGAAATATCAAAATTTTATTTAAATCTTGATTGAAAGTAAAAATTAGTGAGAATTTGAATGTAGAGCTGCTTTAATGTTCATATTGACTTTGTAAATTTAATAACATTCAGGCAAAATTATAGTTCATTAAATTCATTAAATTTTATTTTTGGATAATATTTACTCTTTTTTTTAATACTGAGAATTATAATTCAACTTAGAACCCACGAAATTATGTTAATTTATTTTTATCGTTGTTGAAAATATTTTGAAATCCAAATATTTTTTAAACATACTAAAAATAAAAAAATTTATGGTACCAATTTCGGGTCTCGCTACTTTTTGATATTAAAAAATTTAAATTTGTCTTATTTATTTACTTATTCAATATTAAAATTTATTGCCCATAAAATTTATCAAAACGCATTTTATCTGATTTATTTTCACCTGATTCCACTTCAATAATTAAAAATTATCCTAGTTTTTTTTTAAATTCATTTAAATCTTATTAGGTTTGTTTTTTTATACAATTATATATAATCAAACAGTAAAATAAAACATCAACCGATTTTTTTATGAATAATTTCGATTAATTATTGGTTTTGGGAAACAATGATAATTTTAAATATAAAAAAACCGAGATTTTTTATTCACCAATTTTCGATCAAATACAGCCTGGGATAAATTTCAATTGGACTAAATGAGAACTGGGTATTAAATTTTTATAAAATACTTTGATAGTGCGAGTAGTCATGCTTCGGTTTTTTCGTTCACTTTTTGGGTTCCGGTACTAATTATCTCCATTTAAGCAGTGCTTCTCATAGAAAAAAGACTAAATTATAAGCAATTTGAAAAATTAAAATCCAAAAAATATGGGAGACTCTTACTAAGAGTTGAAGTTTCGTTATTAAAATTTTAATTTTTTCTAGTTTGGAAAAATTTCAAAATTTTTAAGTACAAATTTATTGTCTAATCTGGAATTTCAATAAAAAATTATTTTTTTTCAAAATGTGAAAAATATATGGGAGTGTATTTTTTTAATTTCTATTGGATTGATATCAATTAAAATTTATTAAAACTAAAAAATTATGGCATTGAAAAAGCCGCTAAATAAAAAAATTCATTCTGAAATAATAGCTTTTTTTCGTGGGGATTATTGATTGGACAGTTAAAAGATATGAAAAAAATAATCACTAATTGTGAACGGGGCTTGAAATTAAAAAAAATAATTCCAATATAGAAGAGAATAAAAATATATCTGCAAATGAGAATCATAATTAAAAAGTTACAAAACACCTAAATTTTTTTGTGATATGAAAACTATATGTGAAAATTCTTTATAAGAGCTGTAATTCTCATTTGATTTTCAATACTTCTCTATTCAGGAAATTTGAGGCTAAGATGTCGATAAATTTATTTGCTAATATTTGATTGGATTTTCAAAAGAATTTTTCTATTTACAAATTTTTGAAATTTTGAAATTTTATTGGTTTGATTATGATAAAAATATATCTAACCAATGATTTAAATAGTGAAAATATTTCGGTCTTAAAATAAACCACCCATATAGTTGAAAGAGCATAGATATACTATTCACAGCAAATTAAATGCACAATTAAAAAAATAGAAAACATGTATGATTATAATTTTTGATAAACAACAATAAATTTCTAATAACTTATTCCTATTGAAAAGTACTTTTATTTGATCAGCCTAAACCTAAAAAAGAACTTTATTTTGATATAATGAATTCTAATCAGATAATGAAAGCAAATCATTAATAAAAGTTTTAAATTTAGAGAAATTATAATTATAATCAAAGCGTTACCCACATAAAAAATTTTGTAATAAGAATATCAATATATATCGATTTTTGTAAATAATTAAATTTAATTATCTTTAGATAATCCAAAATTCTTTCAGAAGATGGTAAAGCTATAAAAACCAAAAATTTCTATGTTTTTATATTGTAATATATATGAATATATGCTGGATTCAATAAAGTAACATAAAAGAAAAAAAGATGCAATTTAAATTTTTTGGAAAAATTATAAATCCGTCCTTCCTTTGGAAAAATATAATAATAATTATGATATTTTTTTAATACTAGCCATCGATGTAGAATCAAAAAAAAATTCGTAAAAAATATCTTAATTTTGATAATAATATCTTTATTAGATAAAAATAAATGATATTTTTATTCCCTCGACTAATAAAAATTTTAAATGGTGTAATTAATAGTAAATTTATTCGATTTTAAACCAAATTAAATTTAAAAGCTATCATTTTTACACAATTTTTTTTAATTTTTAAATTTTATTTCACCATTAAAAAAGGTTTATTTTAATAATCCTTGAAAATTCTAGGAATTAATTGCTGAATATTTTCCCCAAATCAAGTTTTGAGTAGAAACTTATTTTATGCGAAATTCTCATAAATTTAGGAAAGTATTTGCAGCTTTTATTTTTAAATTAATTCATATAAATAATAAAGAAAAAAAAGCTCAAAAAGTCTCATAATAAATATTTTTATAATAGTAAAAAAAACTGTAAACCGGGAATTTAAATAATAATCTGAGCTGCTTGTTATTAAATATGTCGATTTGAAATTATGATGTATCCACAAGACAATCGATTTCGGAAAAATTAAAATTTTTCTTTACATGACTACAAATAAAGCTGAAATCACAAAAAAAATAGGAATTTAATTTTTAAAATATATTTATAAAAAAAAGACAGTTTAATAATTTCCTATTATAAAAGATGATCTTTTGAATTTTTTTTTAAAAAAAACTGTTAATTAGACTCAAAAAGTTGTATCTTTTATCATATAACTAAAAATACTAATTAAATTCATCAAAAAATCTATAGAAACTCTAAAAAAATATAAAATATTGACTCAATATTCAAAAAAAAAATTCACGTAGGTTTTTTTAAAGAATTGTTTTTATCTAGACTCAACAATAGTTTTAAACAAAAAAGAGATAAATTCCCTGAAGTTTATGACCATAAATATTAAAATTTCCAATATATGCCTTGAAATAAAATAAAATAAAAGTTAATATTATATATTAATTTTTTCATATCTATCAGTAATTTAAATACTAAATTTATTATAGAAAAAATTTACTTATGATATCAATTATTATTAATTAATTTTAGTTTATTATTTAAAGCATATACTAAATGCATATATATTTTCAAAAACTTATTCTTTTGTGAAATTAAAACTTGGGATTTATTTACCAACATATTTTTGGGTTTTTTAAATCGAATTCACATAAATACGGTAAAAAATTATAAAATTTAGTTAATAGAAAGTAAATTTAATTTCTGTACTTAATATTTATGAATTTTATGAATTTTTATTTTATTTTACGCCTTTAATGTTGAAATAATTCTCCATGAATATTTATTTAATACATATATCATCTATCGTATAATATTTTTTATCCAAATGTATTATGTTTATATATTACGTATCAATCTATAAATAATGTATGATATTTAGTATTATATCTATAATTTTCTTAGTTATTTATATTACTTTTTTCTAGGAATTAATATCTTTTTAATATTCATTGATTTTTTAGAAATCAATAGCATTAATTATATAATAACCTCATCTTCCAATAAAAATCTTTATAAAATAAAAAAATCTAGATGATCTTTTTATTTAAGTTTACTTTGTACAATTTCTGATATTTATTTGCAAATTTTTTACCTGTTATAAGCGTTTTAATAAATATCTGATAAATAATAAAATATATTAATTTCTAATCGATGAAATTCATCAAAAAAAAAAAATCTAATTTATACCTACTCGACTAAATCAATAATATTTTTTGTATTGAAATCAAGAAAGTATTTTTTAAATATTTTTTAATAGAACATATGCAAATAATCTCAAAGCCTAAACTTCATAGAAGAAATAATTTTTAAATTTATATTTTTATGGATACTTTAGACTTTTGGGTATTAATTATTACTTTTTATTGATTGAATGTTCCAAGCTAATAAGTGTTATATATAAAATTTCAATATCTAACAAAAAAAAATACTTACTATACAATCAATTTAAAAACCCTGCCAATTTTTTTTATAATTGAAAATAAATATTTTTAGTTCGTGAATAAAAAATCAATTTTCTCGACAGATGTGCATTTTTTATCACCCAGAAAATTTTTTTTCCAAATTAAATAGGAAAAGCTATATATATAGTTGGGTGGTTCTTATAAAGAGGTAACTATGATTCTATACAAATTTACTTATAAATAAACATTCACTTATTTTTTCAAAAAATTAGGAGTTTTTTGTTTTTTAAATATTAAAATATTGTAGTATTTTTGACTTTTATTTTAATATTTTGAATATAAATTTAAAATTTAAAGGGGTTGTTTCCTTTTAAGGGATTTAATTATTTAATAAAAATTATTTATGGCTTCTGTATCGAGATGAAAAAAGATTGATTAAAATATCAAAAAATAGGGAGAATGGTTTTTTACGGTTGGATTATTTTCTATCTAGGCAATTATAAAATTTTAATAATCCCTTGATTAAATTTATTACATTTGAGAGTTTTTTAAATGACACGTAAGAAAATTAGTATTAAGTTAGATGCTTTATTTTTCACATTTAATTTAGTAAGGAAAATAGCAGAAAACCGATTTATAATATTATAATGTAAATATATATATAAAATCAATTTGATTATTTAAAAAAAAAAAAGACAACATTTTTAAAAACTGCGTTTATAAAATTTCAGCCTTGAAAAGTTCTTTTTATTTTTTAATAATCAGAAATTTTGTTTTTATGTATATGAAATGGGGGTTTTCAAGCAATGAAAATAAAATTTTATTATTAATAAATAAAAATTTTGTGAAAAAGTTTTGTTTTTTATCGAAATATTATCTACAATTTTTTAGTTAAATTAACACTTTTTCCCAATATAAGTGGCATAATAAACATGTGATGATGATCATATTTATCAAAATTTAAAAAAAAATTAAATAGAATTTTTACAAGTTTTGAAATGATGTGAAAAATTGCTAATATGTGTTTCAAAAGTCTTTATTTTTTATAATCGCTTTAAAAGACTATTTATTAAAATAAACTTTAGGAACTATTAAAATTTACACTTCGCACAAAAACAAAATATACATCAAAAAAATAAAGCATAAAAGATATTAGAATTAATAAATTAAATAATAAAAAAATGATAAATATAAAATTTTAATATATTTACGAATTAAAAACTATATAAATGAATTTTCAGAAATAATGTTGTTACGATTGGTCAAAATCATTGAAAAATCTTAAAGAATACAGAATAAATATTCATGCATGATATAGTAGTGAAAATAATGAAAATTTCCATTATTTACACTATAATATAGTTTTATTGACTAAAATATTGATATATAATATTTTAGAATAAATTTTATTGTATTTAATTAAATTGATCAATATTTCAAAATAACCTATTTAAAAATGTTTTAATTTCAGGGGGGGGGGGGGCTAAATTAACCCTAAATTAAATATCTTTTTACCAAAAAAAAGAAGTAAAACAGAAAAAAAATACTAATTAAATTTAATATCGATAAAATTGTATTTGGTAATGCAAAATAATATTAATTATTTTGAAATTTTTTTTTTGATATATATATATTTGTCCCAGGAGAAATAAAACAAGAAAATGAGATATGTTTATATATAATGTGTCAAAATTTATGCTAATTTTAAATCTTAAAATTAAAAACATATATATATATTATAAAAAAGCCCCCAAAAACCTAATGCTCAAATTTAGCTAAAAAAATTCTCAAAAGAAACGTGTTTTTTTTATAAAGAAATGAACGGTGTTTTGAAACAATGATTTTATTATTTTCGAAATAATTATAGCTAACTAAATTAATATCAGATCAGAATAAATATTTTGTTATTTTTAAAAAAATTTAAAAATTTAAAAACTCAAAAAGATATTATTATTTGACGGATAAAAATTTACATATATTTAAAATGAAAAAAAATGCTTTAATTAATATAAAACTAGAATAAATGTTTTCTAATATATATATATATCAAGTCACTATTAGTAATCTTTTTTTTTTCAATACAGGAAATCTCATCTACTTTGGGAAGTTTATTTTAGTTTAAATATTTGATCTTATAGAAATATTTCATTTTTTTTCCACATATTATTTATAAGATATTGGATTTTTATATCAGAATTCCGTTTATGTACGGAATTTTTATAAATTTTATTTTAAAAGTCTTATGAGAAAAATTTTAAACTTTAGAAAATATCGATTTCTTTTCGCTACTTTTTTTTATTAATTTTGTGTATACGCTTTTTTTATATCTCAGAGTTTTATTCTCAGATATTATCAGTTTTAAACTACTTGAAAAAAAAAAATTTAAAAAAACTGTAAGGAAATAAAATTACAATAAACCCAGCTTTAATAGATTGCTATTCGGGTCTTCAAACTGTTTAACCAAATAACAATGGTCACATATCCACCTCTTGATATTCTCCATGCAGAATGGCTCCAAGTGGGATTTATCGCTAAGGATATATACAGCCATGTAATAAGTTCTAAATTATTTTTTTTAAAAAATAGCTGAAATGGTTAGCATCACTATCAAAGACCACTACCAAAATGGTGAATAAAATTTAGAATAAGTCTTTAAAAAGATGAAAATTCGGCCTTATATTCACATAAAACCTTTAACTATATGGGCTTTCCCCCGAAGGAATCGGTATTTTTAGTTCAAGTGATTAGCTAAAATTTACATGTTCCATTCTTTTATATATTATTCCTGATCTTATTCTTTCTTCGCTTAATCTTGATTTTTTTTCCGATTTTTGCTTAAATTAAGGTGATTTTTGTGCGATTTTAGTGCGAATAAATATTATCATAAGAATCGCTTAAAGCTTTAAACCTTAACATGTTATTGAAATTTTTATTTTTATGTGTTAAGAAATTATTCTGTAAAAATAAAAATTCGGACTGTGAAAAATAAACTGACCAAATTATTTATTTTAATTTCGAAAATTCACATCATATTCTTGTAAATAATTGCTACACTAGATATTATTAGATGTTCAAAAATTTCATAATACATTAATATGGCTAAAAAATCATCCTATTTTAATTTTTTAAATTAAAATTTTATCCATTTTACCGCTAAAAATATCTGGAATAAACCAATGAATTTTTTTATTTAGAATCTTAATCTAAATAACACCAAACTTCAAAAAATCCTCTATTACAAATTTTAAAATTATTCTACTATTACAAGATAGACCCAATATTATTCAATTATAATGTAACATGCCTAATATATATATATATATATATATATATAATTAAACTCAATGCCAAATAAAATTCATATAAATATCAAATATTATACATTTTATTTCTCGTAGTAAATCATAATACAATAGAAAAAAAGCTAGTAATTTATTTAACATTATAGTAAGATCTAATAATTAAAAATTCTAGTCTTTATTTGAATTTTCAATTGAAATGAAAGTAAATTAAAAATAGAAAATATAAATCTGAAATAAATTTACATGAAATAAAATAAGAAAAAATAATATATAATGAGTTTTCAATAATATAATTATTTTTAATACTATTTCATTTTATACATAAATCTCAATTAATGATAAAAAGAGGATATTTCCATAATAGCTTCTGATAAGGTATATAATAAATAAAAGATTGTGACTTAACTAAAAACTCATTACAAAATTAATATTTGTCTGATTTATTATGATGAAAAAAAAATAATTAACATTTTTTTACATAAAAAGAGAAAAAAATATCATACTTATTAAAAAAATCAATATATAAATGGCCCAAAAAATAAACCTAAATAATATTCAAATAATTAATTATGTTAAATAACCACCTTTTTCGAATATAAAAATATTTTTAAGTGTTTTTTTTAAGTTTTATACTCTGATGGCCTAAAAAAAATTTGAAGTTTTATTCTCGTAATTCTCATAATTAAAGTTCAATTTTTCTGAATACTCATATAGTTTATATCAAAAATACATAGCTATGTTACTATTTTCATTATTGAAAATTTTATAAATTATAGAAATAAACTTTTGAAATTTTCGGAATGAGAAAGGAGGTAATTTTATTTGTTATTTGAGAATATTTCCCCTTTAGTATATTTTTTATAATTGGGAGATATTTATGCGGTTAATTTTTTTAAAAAAAACACTAATATGAATTTCTATGTTTTTTGAGGGATAGCTAGATGTTTTTTATTAAAAATTCATGAAAATCGAATGAAATGACGATAAAGGGGATTTTTTGAATATATTGGGATTATTAAAAAAATTCTATTTTTATATATTTTCTAATCAATTATTACTAAAACTATCTACAAATAAAGTTTATTATCCTAGATATTATTAAATTTTAAAAAATTTCAATTAAATACATGTCTTTTTTTTAAAAAAAAAAAAAGGAAATAAACTTTCTTTTTTATAAATTTTCTGAAATTTTGTAACCATGTGTCTCTATTTTTGGGGATAATCTATCATTAGGATGTTATAAAATAAACTCAAAAATAATGCCTTTTCTGTTAGCAAAGCTTCGGAAATTGCGATTATTTATCAAATTTTGCATTTTTATTTTCGAAAGCAAGATTCTATTTTAAAAAAATTTATATTATTTCATTTATAAAAAAATGGATTTCTAATAGTAAAACTATAAACAGCTTTAATTTTTTTTCATAAATGTAAGCTAAAAAAAATCAAATAATTACAAAATTACAGAACTACATTATTTATTGTGTATAAAAGTCCTAAATAATAATTTATTAGAATGCTAGCATGGGAGGACATGATTTTTTTATCTAAGTATGAGAAAAATTTACGATATATATTTTCTATATTATTACTACAATTTTATTTTCACACTCCATTTTTACAATTTCGCATTTATAATATCTGAATTTTTTCCCACCGGTTCCTTTTTGAAATTATAAAATTTATATATACTTTTAATTTGCCAATATATCTGAAAAATAATAATAAAGAGAGGATTTTTCTACTTTCATAAATTATCAAAAACAAAAAAATTACGTCAGAATACTTTTAATGGATTTTTATTTTATAAAAAATCATATTAAAAGCACCAATTTATTTATTCTATGAGAGTATTAAAATAAAATTACACAATATTTAACCTATTTTACAGTATATTAAAGAAGTCTAAGAAATAACAGGTTACAACTTTAAAGCCAGTGATTATATAATTTTTAAAGCATATTTTTTCTAGTGAATAACTTTATTTTATTATAAAAAAGCCCATTAAAAAAAGTAAAAACTTTTCATGTTTAATGTGCTGTATATGTCGATAAAAGAATAAAATTCATTGTAAAAGTTTATTAAAATAATATTTAAGTAAAATAATAAATTAAAGTTTTAATGCAAATCAATTTATTAAAAAAAAAAGGTGATTGTGCTAAAATGTCTAATTAATAACCGTAAAATTTATCCTTAACTTTTAGGAATTAAAATAAAAAAATCGAAAGGTGGTGAAAAGGGGTTATTATCAGATTCTCTTATATTTTATCCCAATATGTAAAAAATTCTCTAATAAGGATTTTTCAATTCAACCTATTCATTCTAAACTTTTTATATCTATTTGAGTAAAATTATTATAAAAAAATTAGTGGAAAATCACATATTTCAGTTTTAATCGAAATATCAAAAAAAGTGATACAGAAGTAAAAATTTATGAATATTGAGCAGTATTTAGTCAGTTTTTTTAATTTTAAATTTCATTTAGTTGCATGAAAGGTATATTTACCTTTTACTGATGTGTTGTATATCCAAAAAAACCAGAATTTAAAATTCCTATTTTGGTTTTTATTTTTTTTCATTAAATACTGGTAATATATTTAATATCAAATTTATATTTTTAAAACTTGAATAAAAACTAAATTTAGAACAGTTATCATAAATATTGGAGGATTTTATCTGAATTTTAATTTTCTGAATCCATAAATCCAATTAAATGATCTTATTTGATTATATTCATCACAAAAACCCCATTAATACAAAAATTACTATCTATTTGGCATAAAAAACTAAAAATAATAAAAATATGGTAATAATAAATTGAAATATAAAAAAGCGAAGATTTTTAAAGTATGGAAAAAGCTAATTTTAATGAAACTATTTCTGGAATAAAAAATCTCTGCGTTTTTAATTTTTTTTTTAAAAAAAATGATTGATTGTGTCTATGTATTTTTCTGATGTTTTTTCAAAGCATCTAGTCCTTTTTTGAAGCAAGTAAAAAAATAAACCTTAAAAAAGGGAAATTATTATTATTTGACCCTATAAATCTATAAAAACTACTTAAAATAAATAAAAAAATGGTGCAAAAAGCTAATTTTTTTAATTAAAAAAATTTAATTCTCTCATGAACCACAAATGTGATGGCCTATACCAGACAGCCATTATTAAAGAGTTACAAAAGATAAAAACATAGTCTTTCTATACATACACCGATAATATTTAGATAAAATGGATGCTACACAGATAAGTTTTTTCCTGTTTTTTTTTAGAACATTTTATATAATCACATGTTTTTTTTATAAAAAATGGATTAAAATAATACCAATAATATTTTTTATCTTACCTCTATTTAAAAAAAACACAAATCTTTATCAAAAATCACAACTGAACCCAAAATGATCTACATCAGTTCAGAAGCCCAACAGACCAAGATTATACTAAAGTTTTAAACAAATAACTATTTATTCTAATATATATTTGATATATCTAAAACCAAAAAAATACAAAATATTCTGTCATTATAATAACAATAATTTTAAAGAAATTAAAATTGCATTGAGAAATTAATAAAATTCTAAAATATATACGTTTTCCCCTAAAAATAACAATTTAAATCGATAGACTCAAATTTAAATTTTATAAAATAAAATAATCAAAAAAAATTCCTTTATAAATTAATGATGCTATAGCTTATTCTTTTTCTCTCAAAATTTATATTTTATTTGATATTTATATTCAATTAATACCCTTTTTTAATTAAAAGATCAATTAAAAGCAATAATATAAAAAATCGACCTATTTTTGTGTTTTAGCTCCAGAAATGTTTATTATTAATCAAATATAACTTATTTTATATAAGGTAAATAATTTTCCTGGTTATTTCATGTTTTTACTCCCCCCCCTCCTAAAAAATTCACCACAAAGTTTCGGTACCAACCACTAATCTGAATTGAAAATTAAGGGGGAAAAATGTGTGTTTATCTGATATATTTAAAAAATCAATCCATATATAAAATATTTATACGGAAGGTGGTTTGAGCTCTATGGAAAATTAAATTTATAAAATCAATATATATATGTATTGTATGCATCTATATAATTTATATAATTTAAATTATTCGCAAAGCTATTATTTTGTTTTATTCGTAGTATTGATTGAATTTCCATATAATAATTAGTTATTTTATACTATTGAGGTTTTTTTTTCTTTGTTGAATTCTTTGTAGGTTTTAATTTTTCCTTGGTAAAACAAAGACGAAATTTCCTATTTCCACAGGATAAATGAAAAATCGGCCCATTAGAATACTGATTGAGAAATATTTGTGCTCAAAGGATCCTAAAAAAAGCAAACCAGTAAAAAAAGAGCCAAAGAGAAAAAATATTTTTTTGCAAGTGTGAAACAAAAATATGGTATGTGCGAAAAAAACGACGGATATTTTTTTATTATTTAAGAGAATTCTAAAAAATTTCAAAATTAGTCTAGAGGCAAGGGTAAAAGCTAAGAAATATAATTATCACTATATTTAATAATAAAATATCCCAATATATATATATATATATATATGCGAGAACGTTCAAATAGCTTCATAATATTCTTAACTTATTATTCGCACATTTTTTTATATATTATTTAAAAAGTAAAAAAGTAAAACGAATAGACAAAAATTTTAAACTTAAAATTAATAAAATATTTGGATTTATTATTTCAAATTGATAAATTTAAAAAGCAAATAGATGCAAGTTTTAGCTTTGAGTTATTACTTTATTTATTATTTAACATTAATTAAACTTATTAATTGATTATTTAGATATAAATATATACTATTTTGGTTATAATTAATACTATTTTAACTTGCATTATTATATTTTTGTCCTTGTAAACAGAAAAATTTAAAAAATATTCAAAATGGTGAAGATTATACACATAAAACGATAATTAGTAATTTTATAACAGCACTGTGAATTCATAAATTCTTTTCTGAAAATTTCTTTCATGTGGCCAGAGTATCTTTTAATCAGTAAATATTTAAATTTGGGGTTTAGAAATGAGAGTTACTATTATTACTTTTATTCTTGAAAGGATAAAATTTTCTTTAAAACCCGTCACTTATACTATGAAATATTAAGATCAGCAGAAATTGTAATATATCTGGAATATATAACTAAAACAGAAAACAAAAAAAATGTTATTAGCACAGAAAAAAATCAAAAAGTATTTATTTGGGGAACAAATTTATATAATTATAAACTTTTATTTAAGAGAACAAGCCAAAAATAACTTGATTTATGAATTTCTAAATATTTTACGCCTTTTAAAAATCCATGATACATGATTCCTAACAATGAATAAAAACGCATATTATAAAACAACCATAAACATGAGTTTTTTAGGGATACTGTTAAATTTGAAAAAAAACGGAGTGATTTGAGAAAAACATAGGAATGAAGTTAACTCAGGTAAAAATAGACATTAATATTCGAAAAAAACCATTTTTTCAATAAATGTATCTATAGTTTTAAATGAAATTTCGCTTATTAAAAAATATTCTAGTTACAAAAGAATTATCCCCCCCTTTTTTTTGTATCACGGAATTTTATAAAGAATTATCCCTTTTTTAAAAAATTTGAGATATAATAATAAAAAAAAAATTTTCGTAAAATTTTCGCTATAGTTGGATTATATATTATCCAAAAGATATTCATTTTTAATAAGTTATAATAGACATATTATTTTCTCAAATTTTCAACTTAGGTGTTAAATTTAATATTAATTTTAACTTAATTTTTATTCAAGTTTATTCATTTTAAATAATTTGGCATTATATTTTATATTTTATATTGTAGTGTTGTATTGTACTCATCGCAAAATATAGCATAAATTTCTTCCTTGAGAATTTTTAAGGGAAAAAAAATTCTCCGCCATGGGAAACTTTTCTGATTAAACAAGCTTGGCGAAAATATGTTATAAAATTAAAATAATAAGCTTTTTTATTGGATATAAGAGTTGTATAAAAAATTAAATTGATTTTATCAATTATGATAAAAAAAAGCGTAAATAAAATAATAAAACTATAATAATAAGCGTTACTAAATGTATGTTTTTTACTTTTTTAAGCATTAAATGTAAAAATAAATAAATCCAAATACCATTTTCATTAGAGTAAAAAAATAATCCTATACTACACCTTCGCTGAAAATTTTTTATTGACACAGCAGTCTATGTTTTAAATATCATTTCCTGCATGAGTATTTTATTCTATTCAAAATTAAACCGAATTTATCGAAATAATTTATCCCTAAAATGATTTATGTTTCATATTTTTGCATGGCTAAGGATTTATTATTGAGAATTCTATAATTTTTCTTGGTTAGTTACCCACTTAGCCTAAATAATTTTTTTCCAGAAAAGTTATCTTTAAAAGGTTTGATGACTTGAGGTTTATATTTTGCTACTTTATAGTAGCAGATATATACATATATGGATGTTGAATTTTATAAATAATTTAAAAAATCTCTCAATCAATCTCTGAGATCAGATAATGATAGTACAAAATAAAAATATTAATTTAGCTAAAAATAACAAATCTGACCCCTATTACTTTAAAGGAAGCAGAAAATTATGTCATTTTTATTTTCATTACTTAAAAACATTAAAGGTTGTTGTTTAATTTTATTGTTAAAAAGAAATGTATTTTCATTATATTATGAGGTTTTCACTTACTTATTCATGGTCGGTTCACATATATTGATTCATAAAAATTTTAAATTCCTCTATCAGGCAGAAATAATAAAGAATTTGTCCTAGAAGCACGGAAGACGCAAAATGTAGAAAGATAAACATCTATATAACGTATATTGCGATTTAATCAATGATTGTGACTAATTTTTTTTCGGTTTTAACTAAAAAATATCAACTGGTCCATCTTTCCTCTCCGAAATAACTAACTTATAATTAATCTGATTTTAAAGATAGATGGATTATTTAAAATCTGCTATTTACATAATCAATACTTAAACTAAAAAAAAAAAATCGTGTATTTTATTCAACTTTAATGAAATATGTTAACGAGTTTTTTTTTAAAAAACATTATTATTGTCTTTAAGAGAAAAAGTTATAAATTATCATTAAGAATAATACTCGTTTTAAAATAAAACCAATAATCGGAGGAGTTTTAAATATAAAATCCTTTTAAAACGAGCCAGTTCTCCTAAGAGTGAAATACCTTGCCGTGGCTTAGGAGGCTGATAGTATACTTTTCAAAGTAAATTAAACTAAAATTTCAAACTGCGATGTACTATTCGTGGTTGGGAGTAGTGGATACAACACACAGTGATTTGGAGAACAGCGATTCCAGAGGAGGGCCATCTCGAAACAGGAGGAACCAATCTTTTAGCATAGCTGAGACATATTCACGTGCACAAGTCCAGCGTTTGACATTGAGACGAATCTCAGCGTCTAACAGCTATTTGTAGGAGAGCCATGTCGATCAAACCCACGTTTGGATAGGGGCTTACTTTTATTAATCCTGTTAGAAGTAGGCCATGAGTAGGAGTTCAACAGCTTCAATGAACTATTGTTCGTTGAAAAAGAGCTTAATTCTTGACTGCATGTAGCCTCATTCATACACTTACTTGAAACAATTCCAGGGGAGGGGGGTCTTTCGGTTGATATATTGCACCCTTTTACCGTAGGTCCTCAGCAGGTGGTCCGGCAGAAGAGCTGTTTTAGTTAGGATAATAGTCTTTTCTATACACCTTTTTCTTTTTTTCTTATATTTTTTAGTATGGTTTTAATGACGTTATCTTACAATAAAATTCCGTGATACAAAAAAGCGAATCATTTGAAGTTTTCATTATTAGTAATTGTTCTTAATAAGTTCAGTGAAATATACTAAGCTTTCAAATATGTTTAAACGTGTGCAATTTCTATTTAATATTGATCAATACTCAGATTTTCAACCCCAGACAACCTCGAATCCGAATTAATCTACTAAATGGATAACTCTAATAGTTTTTTCGCTTATTATTTAAATTTTTTGCATTCTGCTGGCTTATGTAGGTTCCATATAATGATATTATGCTACTAAATTATCCGATAATTACCATGCGATAAGCTCTATATATTAAGCCAGAATAGGTGCTAATCAAATATAAAACCTATAAGTAATTTAAGTAGAACTTTTTAGTTGTTATATAATCCATCTAAAAATGTGTTAAAATCGTAGTTAAAATTTTTTTATTTTTTTTAAACTGAGATTATTAAATCACCCGAGATATGGATAGGTTTTAATAAGCAGTGTTTTTTTTACCCTCTTTTTTTTTTAGGGAGTTTTTTTTGGTTAAATGGCAGATTCTTCGACACACCAGACTTTTTACTTGTATGAGTTTCTTATTTCCTTTTTGATGAAAATATTGATTATTAATGGGCATATTTTTACTTTTAAAATCGAATTGTAGCAAATAGTAATTGGAAAAATCTAAATTAGGCAAGCTTTTTGCAATTTTGAAAGCTATACATACTTATTTATCCAATAGTATACCTAAGCAAGATCGGTCTATAGGATTTAGAGGAAAAAAATGACAGGTCTTGAAAAGAATCTCCCAAATATAACTGAAAATCTATCATTAATTAATAATATAATAATGAAACGCTTGTAAAAAAATATTGGGAGGATGAAGATTAATTGGTCTGTAGATCTGAGATTAAAGTCTACCAACATTTTTATAATTCTCCATTTGAGCCTTCAATTACCAACTAATTACAGATGCTTATACATGGGAGGTTCTTTTTGTGATCAGGCTTTTCTTTATTTGTTAAATTATTGGCATAATTATATCCATGGCTAACTAGGAATCTAAGTCATAAATTAACAAATGCATGTATAAAAAAACATAATCCATTGGATATTTTCAAAAAATTCCAATAGCAGCAGCCTTATGGAATTTGTGAATAAAGCTATTCAATAAATTTAAATATTTATGTATCATAACTTGCCAATAAAGGGAGACGGTGAAAGCGCAATAGATTAGTTTCCGCTTTCAAACAGAATGCTTCATATACCACGAAAATTAATTAGCTATATTTGTTATTAACTATTTGTTATCCCTTTCCGGGCCCAAGTTCGTGCCTCATTCCTATTTGTGTATTTGAATTTTCTAATTGGTTTAATTACTTGATCTATCCAATAATGTAAAATTTTCTTTTATTGATAGCATTAAATAAAAAATATAAGCCATTTTTGTGCCATCGGCCCTGAAAGGGTTAAGTGCAGCATAGGTATGGCTTCAATTTGTAATTCTATCTGAATCAAAAGAAGAAAAATGGCTTCTATTGGCTAAATTCGTTTTATGAAAAAAAGTTTGACATTGCTAGTTTTTTGTGATAGGTGGCATTTATCATGTTAATGAATCACTACAGTGCTGAAATAAAATTTTTTTCGTCCTTGACCAAATAGATTTACACGCTGTTGCAACATGAATTTTTTGAGAGATTTCAAATACTGTTTTGGGATTCCAAATTGGGAAATAGTAAATAGAGGTTATAGCAAATAAAAATGTACAAATAAATGAACAGTTTAAGACTGTAATCCAAAAGTTTTTTTATTGGATGATCTTCCTTAATGACACCTCAAATAGTGTGCTTATTTGCAGTCCAAATGGATTTAAAAAGTTGTTAGAAATTTGCGTATTGGATGGATGTTCATTGTTCTAAAAATCATAGAAAGATCCTGCATAAATTCGGAAAAAATGTATGTATTGGCTAAATGCCCGTATTAATTTGGGATTTGCAATGTTTCATTGGTTGATAAATAATGACTTATCTATTTCAACAAATAGCACTTTTTTTTTTGTTTTAACGTGTAAATTGAAGTTTTTACTGGATGGCTTTCATTGAAAACAGCTAGATTTTTTATGAATAACCTATAGATTGGCATATGAGAGTGCCAATTCTCAACAGGAAACTTAGCAAATTTGGATCAATGTGAGGAACAATAGAGAGAAGGGGAAGAAAGGATTTAGTAAAGTAGTAATGTCCAAACTAGGATAGCGTTCTAACTGAGTCTTCAACTAATAAGTCATTTCGACACTCCTCTTCCATTAATCATATCACTCAGCTAATTCACACTTTAAATAAACTAAAATGAGTGATGCTATTTCCGAAAAGCCTGCTGAGAAGCTTTATCTCGATGAAGCATCTGGTGAACATGTATCCAAAAGGTATCATCTTGCTAGTCTAACTAAAATATTCATCTAATTATCTATTTTCTTTTTAAGTGAGCTAAAAAGAAGGATAAAGCTTAGAGAGAAGGATGCCAAAAAGGTAATTTCACATCATCATCCCCATTATATTTATTAACTCTTTACTCGTCTCTATCTTAGCAAGAAAAAGCCAACGCAGCTCCTCCTAAGGCAGCCAAAGTTGCCTCCAAAAGCCAAACCGAAGCCGAGGAAGATTTATCCCCCAGCGTACTTTATTCACATAATTTATGATCCTTCTATTATATTAACATTTCCCCCTTCATAATTTTAGCAATATTATGAAATTCGCTCTCGTGCTGTCGAAAAAATGAGATCTGAGGGTCCCTACCCGTATCCTCATAAATTCCACGTCTCCATGTCTCTTTCAGATTATATAAAAAAGTATCAAAATCTTGCAGAGGGTGAACATAAGACTGATGAGGAAGTTACTATTGCCGGAAGAATCTATAACATTAGAGCTTCAGGTGCTAAGCTTAGATTCTACGATTTACATGCTGAAGGTTCTAAAATCCAAATAATGGCTCAGGCTCAGTAATTCTTTTTTTTTTTCTCAATATTACAACCTATCCATGTATCGATTTTTCATACTTCGCCGATTTTTTAAAACATAATAGGGATTCTGAGCGTGATTTCGCACAAGTTCACGATATCCTCCGTAGAGGTGATATCGTAGGAGTCAGAGGTTATCCCGGAAAATCAAAGCGTGGAGAACTATCTATTTTCCCCAGAGATGTTACTTTGCTTGCTCCTTGCTTAAGAACTATACCTAAGGAGCACTATGGTCTAAAAGACCAAGAAACTAGATATAGACAGCGGTATCTAGATCTCCTCATGAATCCAAGCGTAAAAAACAACTTTGTCATCCGCTCTAAAATCATCAACTACACTAGAAAGTTCTTGGATAACCTTGGTTTCTTGGAGGTCGAAACCCCAATGATGAACGTTCTAGCCGGAGGTGCCACAGCTAAACCTTTTGTTACTCACCATAATGATCTCAATCTTGATATGTATATGAGAGTAGCAACTGAGCTGTTTTTGAAAGAGCTAGTTGTTGGCGGTATAGATCGTGTCTATGAAATTGGCAAACAGTTCAGGAATGAAGGTATTGATTTGACCCATAACCCAGAGTTTACTACCTGCGAATTTTACATGGCTTATGCCGATTATAACGACCTTATTGAACTCACCGAAAACCTACTTCATGGTATGGTAAATTACCTTTATGGTAAAAGCACCATAGAATATCATATGAATGGATACGATAAAGATCCCATTACAATCGACTTCACCCCTCCTTTTCGTCGTATTGATATGATCTCAGGACTAGAGGAAGCCTTAAACGTTAAATTCCCCTCTCCTAGCGAACTCAACACACCCGAGTCTAACAAGTTCCTTAGTGATCTATGTGATAAACATGAAATCGATTGTTCCGCCCCTAGAACCAACTCTAGACTTTTAGATAAACTTGTATCCGAGTTTTTGGAAACACAGTGTATCAATCCTACATTCATCATAAACACCCCCCAAATGATGTCACCATTAGCAAAATACCATCGTTCTATTAATGGTTTGTCTGAACGATTTGAGTTATTCATCGCTACCAGGGAAGTAATCAATGCATACACCGAATTAAATGATCCCAAGGTTCAACGTGAATGCTTTGAGTCACAAGCAAACGATAAAGCTGCTGGAGATGATGAAGCGCAGCCTATTGATGAGGGCTATATCCACTCCTTAGAATTCGGTTTGCCACCCACTGGAGGTTTGGGAATGGGGATTGAACGTATAGCAATGTTTATGACTGACTCTCTTAATATCAAAGAAGTCATCTTGTTCCCAGCTATGAAGCCGGAGGATCAGAAAACAATTGCATCTTCTGCTGTCGAACAGTAACCCAAATACTTTTATTAGATATGCCATCATTATTTCCAGATATTTGGTTTTCAGTTTCATAAATATATAATTTCACACTTCGTTTTAATTTTTTTGTTGAACACGCATTTAATTTCAGTTTTATCGCCGGCCCAGTTAAAGAATTCTCTTTGAATTACTATCGATGTATGTGCACTTTCAACAAATACATTGATACTTATTAACATTTTTCTATCGCTACTGAATGGGATTTTGACCTGTTACCATGCCCATAAAAAAAAGAAGAAAAATCAATCTGAAAAAAATTTATATCGGTCAAGGTTCAATTAACCTCAAGCGCCGATTCAATCAGTTGACCATCAATCGAATTGACTTTAATTAAAGCCCCAAAGAATTAATTGATATAATATGGGGTGAATCAGATAGACTAGCTGCAATAACATACCCCACCGATCAATTTTTTTTTTTTTGAAAAAAAGCAAAAAAAAACTTTAAACGTATGGTCATAAAATTGTTTTAGAAGCCAGTGTAAAAGTAAAATACGGAGTTGAATAGTCAAAAAAGCTTGACTCTGAATCCTTTTATGAAAAAAAAACTTGTTAATCTTAATGGGTGTATAGCCTTAAATGATTCACGAAAGATGTGGAATTTCATAAAAAAATCAACGAAAAATAAAATAAAATAGTATCTCATCCGCTCCTGTAGCCGATATAAACTAAATTTTAGTAACAGATAGTGAGTCTAAACTATTTTTTTTGGGAAATCACTTAAAAAACCTTTCTTTGGGTACAATTGGGAACATTAGGTCAGTTGGAAAGTGTGAGATATACTAAATTATCATACATAACCATCACTAGAATTTGTAGACTAAAAGAATTGAAGTAATTAGTAATTGCACTCAGATATATACCAAAAAACGAATCTCTTGGAACAGATGGATTCCCGAATTAGATATGGAATCTGGTCAGTTCCAAAATTTAGCCTACTTCAAAAATAAAAAAGGTTATTTTTAAAATTTTAAAATTTTTTGGGACACTGGCTAAACTCCTAAAATAATTTCAACAAGTATCGTAGTGCCAGTATCCAAAATATGAAACTTCAGAATTCCAAACAACAACTGTGGTATATAACTAGTACCAACTTTCATAAAAATTCTGCTGAATTTTTTAGCCAATAAAAATTTCAGAGATTGGTAAAAAATATAAAATAATAGCGACACAATAAGTTGGTTTCAGGTCACGTAAGGTTTGCACCTCTAAAGCTAAGATTTTTTATGAAAATTTAAAATACATGTAGTGTATGGGAATAAAAATATGGATAGGAAATATTTAATTTACAAAAGATATGTCATTTTCTCCCGCATGTTACTGATATATAAACTCAGGGGCATGTGTGTTGATGGAAGAGTTTTGAAAATTATAGAGTGTCCATTATATTCGAACAAACTGATTTTACATATAGAACCGAAGTGACCAGCGATATTTACCATAAATGAGTTGTGCTGCAGGGATTCCCAAAACCACCTACTTCACTCAATTTATCTATAAATTTTATTTTTGAGAGTATGAAAAAGTTTTATGCCCCTTCAATAGTAAAGAGCGTATCAGAACTGATATTAACAGATATACCTGAACCCTATAATAATTATTTATGCTCGATTTTTAATTGAACCGTTTCAAGGTTAATTAAAATCGATAATCAAAGTTCGGAATTATCAGAACTAGGTCCAAATTATATCATTATTTCACAGCCCATATCCAAATTTAGGAATTATTTAAAACTGCTAATATCTTGGGTATATATTCAAGCATGGCTGATAGTTATCAGCTAAAAAAAATAAAAATAAAAAAATAAGTTAAATTTTAAATTTTTGGTGTATATAGAATTTTATCTGGGACCAAAATACATTCTACAATAAAAATAAAAATTAAAAATCCAGTACTGGTGCAAATTGGATTTTATGGTTGTGTAAACTAGTTATTGGTGATTATAGAGCCGGATCAATGCAAAGGGGTACCGATAAATCAGTAGGACTGATAGCAAAAGTGGGAAAATCTACTTTCATTGAAAGGATTGGAGATGTGCCGGGTATAAAGTATGAGTTTTTGAAAAACAATGCAGCTCATGAGCTACACTATATAAATGGAAAATTTCCAAAGCCTGGATTGCTGACTGTATTAATATCCTCGAAGATCCCAGATGAATAAGTGGATCAAGAGGATATCAAAATGACCGAAAGAACATTGTAAAGCTGGATAATTTTTCAAATTTAAAATCATCGATCGATCTATGTTCTACAAATGGGCTCGATTCTAGGAATAGGATATTCATTTTTTTTTTTTTTTTTTTGTATCACGGAATTTTATTGTAAGATATCGTCATTAAAAACTATACTAAAAATATTTGAAAAAAAGAAAAAGACGTATAGAAAATACTATTATCCTAACTACAATAAGCTCCTCTGCCGGACTACCGGCTGCGTACCTACGGGAAAAGGGTTCAATCTACCAACCGAAAGACCCCCCCTGGCATTGCTTCAAGTAGACTGGATGACTGAGGTTACGTACAGTCATGAATTAAGCTCTTTATCAATGAACAACAGTTCATTGAAGCTATTGGGCTCCTAGTCAGAGCCTACTTCTAACAGGATTAATAAAATTAGGCTCCTACCCAAACGTGGGTTTGATCGACATGGCTTTCCTACAAATAGCTGTTAGACGCTGAGATCCGTCTGACTGTCGAACGCTGGACTTGTGCACTAGACTATGTCTCAGCTGTGCTA
>LSSL01005560.1:0-15627 GCA_001953115.1 Smittium mucronatum
CCCCCCCCCCCTCCATTTCTTTCAATTTATGCAATCATATTATGTTTTGTATAAAAAAAAACAAGCCTAATCTACAATAAGTTATATTTTTATGTAAAATTAAGCGATTAAATTTTATATTTGTAAAAATTACGGAAGCTCAAATATTTTTTATTATGCTTGCAATATTTATCTTATCAGCTATAAGAAAACAGCTGATTTCCTATTTTGTAATATTTTGAGACTTCAAAGTTTTAAAATTTATTACATTCTCACATTATTATCTTATCGCAGTCTAATTATCACTAAATTATCATAAAAAAATCTCATAGAAATATTTTAGAACTTACTAATTACAAAAATTAATTATCCTGATACAATATCCTTAAAAAATAAGAGTATAAGATCAAGTCATACGAAAAATATTAGTAATAAGTTTAAGAGATTAAAAAAAATCTGAAAACAGTGTAGATATTTTGCTATTAAATTTATTATTTCTTTATACAAAAAAAAACAAAATTGACAGGTCATTATGAATTATATTAATGCAATAAATGAAAAAAACAAACATATTTTACCAAAAATATTGAAATTGTTTTTTTGTGGAAAATTCACAAAAAATGAGGATAAAAATTATTAGTGGTTACCATTTTTGTCCATTACTTAAATTTATCGAAATTTACAGATTATGATTATATTTTCTGGGTTATTTTTCTGGATTAGCACCAAACTTCAGCCATATTTTGGTTGAAAATTCAGTAATAAATACGACACGATATTAAAATTAAAAAAATTTTTCCCGCAATTGAATATAATAAAAAACAAACAGAAAATATAAATATTAATAAATAATTACAAATAAATACATATTTTTTTATAGGCAAGTAATATAAGATAATAAATTTACTTAATATTTTAGTTATAATTATGTTTTTATTTAGTATTTTCATTTATTATTTAAACCCGATTAAATACTTTCTATATTCATATTTTGTAAAAAAAATGTTATAAATCCAAAAAAAAATACTGATTTATAATTTTTTGGATTTTTATTCAATTTGGTTTGAGTATTAATATTAAACACTTCAAAAGGGTTAAGATGAAGTTATTTTGGATATAAAATGGGGGGGGGGGAGAATAACATATTTAATGATAAGAAAATAGGGACAGAAGTAATTTTTTGGAAATTCGAAAGAGCAAAAATGTAAATAAAAATTTTTTTATATAAGTTTTATTAAAATAAATCAGCTGTGTGTATTACGATTTAGGAGGTAAATATATAATATTTTTAACTTTTTACAATATTTTTTTGGTTTTAGGACTATTGGTGCACTACTAATTCACATACCAATAATTTCGTATAATTTTTTGCCAATAAATAGAAAGATTTAAATCTTTTGATACATAATTTTAAGAAATAAGAAATTTTCATTTGCCAATATTAACTTAATTATGTAAAATTATTGGTAGAAAAATTAGACAAAATTTCAGTATGTAGATAGATAGTCATGGAACCATTTTTTCAAATAGAAAATTTTTGATTTATTTATTTATTTCATAATGATAAAAAAAATATTCTGCTAAATTTTGATTGGCTAAAAATACAAAAATAATTTTATATATTTCTCTTCAAATTTTATGGGAGAAAATGTTAAATTTTTATTGTTAAAAAATATCTAACATAGCGTAAATTTGTTAAATTAGATCAAAAAATTACTGTATGCAAATTTTTTTAGATTTTTTAGTGATTTTTTTAGATTTTTTAGTGATTTTTTTAAATAAAAAATTTAATTAAATCCTCTTCTGGAAAATTTTTTTCTTAGAGTCAAAAATGAGACAAATTGAAAAAAAATAATTTCTAAACCTTCTTTTCAAATTAAAATATATTAAAAAATAACTGGGATATAATATTTCGCAAAAGATTTTTTTTTAATCAAAGTTTTTAGGGCGTGATAAATTTTTTGCCATATGTAATCAATGAATTTCTGAAAATATTTTTTATTAAAAATAATTAGAAATTGACATAATTTAATTATTAAATTATTTTTGAAAATGTTTAAATAAAATTTTATTGCAGATATAGATAAGATAAAAAGTAATTTTGACCTAAACATTCAAAAAATTAGGATTAAAAAACATTTTCAATTATATTAATTTTTCAGGGAAATTATGTTATCCTGGGTTCATGTTGTTATTTTTTAATATAAAGAACTTTATCGGGCTTTCTTATATAACATACAAATTAAAGCCTATTATTGGATATAATACATATTTAATAACAGTAAATTCATAAAATTAACCGGTTTCAAACACATAAAATAACTATATTTATCAAAAAAACGCAAAAAAACCATTAAGAACAAAATTTTGAAAAGTTTTCTATTAAAAATAATTGATTGAATTGATTAGACTGCGATTAATTGAATTTATCCATAGATAAAAAAAAATATTAATTGCAACCCCCCGTAAAACACCAAAAAAAATTATTAATGCATAAATTTTTTAAAAAAAGAAGTATCTCTTACCACTTGAATATTTTAAGAAAAGAAATCCACAATAAAATAAAAATTTAATTCTAAATTTGTCCTTTAATAAAGTTAAATCAATAAAAAACAACTTAAAACCCCCTATTAATTTACTCAAACAGATAATTAAAAAAAGTTCAATTAATATCTTTATCCGATTTTAACTTAAAAATATGCTATATATCTAGAGAAATTTCATAACATAAAAAAAATAACATCATATTTTTAATATATACTATATCACCCCAAAAAATAAACAAAAATTTTCTTCGAATAAATTTTTATTTTTTATTTTTTATGAAATTAAAATTTACAGGAAAATTATTGTCTCATATAGTTACTTTGTTATTAATCTTTGTTTAAAAGTAATTTTATATAGCCTTTGATATATTATTAATAGTATTTATAGGAATAATAGATATTATAACACAATTTCTTCTCTATTTACACAAAATTATAAAATAAAATAGATATTATTTATAATAAAATTTAATTATTATGAATATTTCAATCTTTCAACAAAAAAAATCCTTAGCTTGTAACTCTTCGATATCTATAAAAATCTTTATTAATACTAAAATTAAAATATTACAGTTAATTATATTATTACTCAGTTGAATTTTATTAGATATATATATATATACATCAAGAAAAAATGATATAATTTCAAAACTTAAATTCAAAAGTTTTGATTGGCACTTTAAATAAAAAATAAAACATTGAGAGGTTATATTGATATATGGGTGGTTTTGAAGCATGAAAATATCTAATTTTAAACCAAATATAAATTTAATATAAATTAATTTGTATAATATTATATATATATTAATATCGGCTCAACTTATAAATTAAACCCTATATTTTCCGGAATTATAATAAATCCAAACCAAAATAAAGCAAATAAAAATTCATCATGTGTAACCTTGCGCTAAATTATTTCAAGATTTACTATAAATGCAATAACCACACGAATAAATTTCGAAGCTAAAAAAATCTCTAATATTAAAAGAATAAAATCAACCCCCCCCCCCCCAATGCATTATGATCTATACTTTATAACTAAAATTTAAGTCAAATGTATTCATTATAAATTTAAAATTATAAAAAAAATCATTTAAAATCTATATATAAGTTTCCTTTTATAACCAATTGAATTGGTTTATAAAAAAATTCTTAATAAAAATTTGCATTTAACTTAGAATATATAGGTTTTATACTCAGAAATATTACATTTTAATATAACCCCATTTAAGTGATAAAAAAACCAAAAAATTAAAAATTTATTGTTGCAGATATACGTATACATAGGGGATAAATAAGAAAAAGCATAGTTATTTCTTTATTATATTTTGAACTAGAATTCCCCAGAATTTTGGCTTGATAATCTCTTTAATTTTATTTAAAAATAAAAAAATTAATTAAAAAATTAAATTTAATCATCTTAAAAATATTTCTGAAGCTTTTAAATATATTATTAATGTTCAAAACATAAAATATCATTATAAAAACATATATTTGAGTAAATACTACTAATCACGATATTTTTCAACAGTATCTATTTTAGATGAAAATAGAGTTTAAAGGCCCAAATAAATGAAAATTCTTCCAATTTCGAATAAATATTTAATTTTAAAATCCAGTATAAAATATTATTTTCATGAAAAACTAATAAAAAGTGAGAATTTTTTTTTTTAGTGATAAATTAATAATAAATACGCTTAAAATAATTTTTTGATTAAAAACAAGATACGTAATGTATAGCGATATTTATTGGTTTATATAGCGGGTCTTTTTATTGATTTATGGGCCAAGAAATAAAATCAACAATATATATTTAAAGTGTCCTCCAAAATCAATATTACAATCCTGGGGTTTACTTCAGTGCCTCAGATATTTATTTATTCCTGTTTTTCTGTAATTATTTTTTCAAAGATGTAATTTTTGGATATAAATTCTTCCTTAAAATATTATGCATTTATCAAAATTTTCCTAGTTTGGAATCCATAAAAGAATTTCTATACTTTTTTTACTAAAAATATATTAAATGAAAATCTTTTTTATTTTTTAAATTTATTATACAATTTTATAAATAATGAATCAGCTAAAATCCGAGTCCAGTAATTTTTTATCTAAATAATATAGTTTTTAATTTATTTTAACATCTGGTATGATGATGATGAATATATTACTTGGAAATATTATAATTAAATTTTTACAATGAATATTTAAGCTTTAGATCAATTTTTTTTTATCATTTTATTCTTCAACCTTTTCCCAAATAGCCTGGATTATGGTGAATATTTTGCTTATCTTTATTATTTCAATGAAATAAAGTCTGTTCATATGCTACAGTTACCTTAGTAGTTTTAATAGACTAGGTTTAAATTTTAAACCCATGATGTATTTTCTTCAATATGCTGATCCCCCTTAATATTCTATAATAGATTCCCTGTAGCTAAATATTTTTAAAAAATATGATTTTTAACAAATTTTTATTCTTTAATCTTATTTACTTATTTTTTCATTTAGTTATTAACCATAATTTAAAAAATAAATAATAATTCCCGGGAGTACATAAACTAATAAAATATAATGTAAATTCTTTATTAAGTCAAGTTATTTTTCCTAAAGAGTGGAATACCTTGCCGTGGTTTAGGGGCTTAATAGTGTTCTTTTCGAAGTACATTAAACTAAAATTTCATTCAGAGTTGTACTATTATTGGTTGGGAATAGTGGAGACAGCTTTCAGCGATTCGGAGGACAGCGACTCCAGAGGAGACCATCTAGAAACAAGAGGAACCGATCTTTTAGCACATCTGAGACATAGTCTAGTGCACAAGTCCAGCTTTCGACAGTCAGACGGATCTCAGCGTCTAACAGCCATTTGTAGTCAAGCCATGTAGATCAATCCCACGTTTAGTTAGGAGCCTAATTTTATTAATCCTGTTAGAAGTAGGCTTTGACTAGGAGCTCAGTAGATTCAATGAACTATTTTTCATAAACAAAGAGCTTAATTCCTGACTGCACGCAACCTCAGTCATCCAGCCTACTTGAAACAATGCCAGGGGGGTGTTTCGGTTGGTAGATTGAACCCTTTTCCCGTAGGTACGCAGCCGGTAGTCCGGCAGAGGAGCTTATTGTAGTTAGAATAATAGTCTTTTCTATACGACTTTTTCTTTTTTTCATATTTTTTAGTATAGTTTTCAATGACGTTATCTTAAAATAAAATTCCGTGATAGAAAAAAATAAAAATAGAATTGGCTTTTGAATACGGCCAATATAATTAACAAAAAAATCATGAAAGAAGAGTTTTGTTTTTAAAAGTCTTCTAAATAAACAATAGCTCTATAGTTCTTCCTCTGAGAGTATTCAGCATGAAAGATTCAATTTCATGCTGGAATTTATATTTTATGAAAAAATAAACCCGATTTTGATACGCGGGTGATTAATAGGGATACCAGACGATTTTTTCGATAAATCTTATAGGTTAATATAACATTATTAAGACGATTGATTAGCAATGATGAGCTATTTCCAGAATTGTTTTGAATTAACCCCCTTTATATTACTGACAATTATTGTTTTCTATCATTTTTATTTCAAACAAATCAAAAAGCTGTTAACAAAATTCAATTTTTACCAAAATGGGTTAGGGAAATATTAAAAGAAAAGAGTATGGCGTATCAAAAACTTATCTATATATTGGGTTTAATTTTTAGAATAAATTATCAATCCATGCAAACAGGGGTAGGAGATTTGCAAAAATGGTTATTAAAAAAAAAGATTAGTAATAAATATATGCATCGACTCGGTTTTGTCAAATAAAGGAGTAAAGTTAAAAACCAAATGTGAATACGAATATAATTGGTTTATATATAGCCGCTAAAACCAAGGCCTTGATCAAAATTTTTTTTAGTTTCGATAGTTTAAATTAGTGGAACTAAAAAAAAATTCGTTGCGTTGGGAAAATTCAAACCGATTTAGATAGACCAACCAAACTTTCTTCCTGTTTGGGTGATGTTAATAAACTCTTAATGTGCATTAATGCTACAATTACAAGCTATGAATAAAGCAGTATTTAAAGACTAATTGAATTGCTTTCATTAGATGTTATGTAAATGGTTAATTCAATATCTTTAGTATTGGGTAAGGTGGAATGTAAAGAGCTTATAACCAAATCTGGCGAAATTTTGAAAATATTAGATGTAATATATTAAGACCGAAACAACACCTATAAGAAAAATCAAGGAATGAGATAGTTCCCTGCATGGGATCTATATGCTTTGATTTCGAATGGCCCAGTACTATTATTCGGCTATTATTGGACTACGGTAGTAATAATCTGAAAAAAAATAACTTGTGTTAGTAATCAAAAAACGAAGTTGTTTTTTCTATTGGGAATTTAATTTAATAAGAGAATGATGTGGATAAATTAATTTGAGAAAAAAATTATAAACTGGCATCATGGATAGGTCTTGTATGAATATTAATAAAAAAAGTGTTCGAAGCATATACATACTATTTGTATTCCAAACAATTATTAATTTTTCAAAATATGTTAACATATAATCCATTCCTTTTAAAATCAAATATTACCTCGTGAACAATTAAAGTAAAATACGAGAAATGATCCTATCCAACTCTTTAAAAAAGAGGGAGTAAGTGTCTTACTTTTGGAAATTTAGATTCTTAATTAACTTAAAACTATAAGTTTATTCAGTTTAATACGGCTTATATATTGAATCAAAATATATATGAGTGTAAAAAGTTAAAAAAATGAAAAGCTTTAAAATATAAATAATAAAATATCGCAGTTTCAATTCGTAAAATTAATTGGTTTTTTTTTGTAACATGTAATTTTATTATAAAGTAACATCATTAAAAGAGTGCGTTGATGATGGATGCTTATTATCTGGGGGGTTGTTTAAAAGAACAAAAATTTAGTTGCTAAATTTTTAAACTCTCATTAATTTGGAAATTTCACTTTAAAAAAACTTATAAGCTTATTAGAAAAAATTTATCGAAATTCCCTAATGTTTTTGCTTTCTATTAAATATCGGGGAATATTTTCAAGACCATATGTTTTTTAACACTAATTCTAATGGGTTAATGATGCTTAAGCATATTATATCCTTTTGGAAATTTATATTTTTTAAAATTGTTTCAAATTTTCTACTTTAGATTTATCGCAATTATTATTCACAATTTTTAATATTTTTAACTAATAAAAAGTGTATTAAAATACATAAAAAATTCATTAAAAAGGTAGAAAAACCTTATAATCACATCTAAATTTTGATAACTCTAACGAAAAAATTGCAAGATGTTTTCGGATTAACAAGTTTGAATCAATATTCTGAATATTTTTGTTAGTGCTCATAGCGATTTTTGCCTTATAAAATTTATTAAATTTAAAGATTGGTATTGGTAAATTGGCTTTTTGGATTGAGCTTTAATGAAATTAAAAAGTGTTTGGCCATTAGGCATTCATAAACATTTATTATTATCATACTTTAAGCTTAAATTTTGGAACTTTTTACTTGAAATTTTTGAAAATAAAAAAGCGTTGGAAAAATGGAAAACTGTTTTGTTTAGGATTCGGGGCAGAAATAAAAAGATAAAAGGTTCTATAGATATCTTGAGTCTAATGCGTAAAGGCATATATATATATATATAAATATATCGCGCTAAATATAGTAATTATACATTCATATTTTTATTAAAGTGTAGAAGGTTTAATTTTTTTAAAAGATGTCTATCGGGTTTCAGGACTATTCATCTACTGACAACCTTACCTAATATTTTCATCAAGTATTTCATAGAAACAATATTTTATTCATGAATAAAAACCTTATATCTTATTGAAAGATACCAATTTAAATCCAATTAATTTTTGACTTTTAGTGGTCGAAAATTATGCGAATTATCCCGACACCATCTATTAAACTAATAAAAGAACCATTATAAATTGATGTTGACATTAAATTAAATAATAAACGGGGTTTATATTTGAGAAAGCTTTCTGCATAGACAGAAATAGTTGATATTGCATATTTAGTGTAAGGTATAACCGATTGCCTTCAACATCTATCTAACTCAGTCCAGTTGATAAAATCAAAAATAATATAATTCCTTTCTAATCATTTTCATATAGAAGATCGCGGTAATTATTGATTGGTTCTATTAGAATTTTTTTGCAAATATGAAATAGGGCTTAAACCTTATAAAGAAGATATCACTTCTTATATCTGGGAACATTTTTACCAAGAATGCAGCATTTTACATATTATTATCAAAAAACAAAAACTCCTATTGAGTGTCTAATGGCTATGGGTTTGTGGCATTGTACACAGGATGAATAATGATGTAAAAATGGAAATGAAAATGGCAGCCTAATGTTTGCTATTATAATTTTCTTCAAACAGTTTATGAGGATGAAACTGGAAGCTGATCGATGTGACTAATTAAGCCTTAAAATGGATTTAAAGGTGCTATTTTTATGGAAAACAAAGGAGAATTAGCTAATTCATAAAAAATTCGAATCAAATAGACTTTAGATCAACGAAGTTCGCATTCAAAACATCTGGTGTGCCAAAGAATCGGACATATATTTGAATGGTACATGCTCATCAAACACAGCTTATCCAATATTATTTTATTATAAAAAAGTGCACGTTAAACTGGTATTTGTATAATTAATTAATTATATTCTTAAAAGGGACTTCCCTATCGAAGTTGCCTGGAATATTGTAAGAAAACGCTTCTTTTCCTCTATTCTCTTCCTGTCAGGACCTGATTTAGATTATAACAAGGTGGTACAATTTAATCTAATTGATAGTCCAAGGATTTTATTGACGTTACAGCTCATAATAGGTTGCTTCGCTTAGATTCTCGGGTCACAATACTGCGTGCAAACAGTTTATATAGCTTCAACCAATTATTTAAATGAACTCTGTCACGGGGAGGTCAATGCTGTCTGATTGATAATGGAAGATAGTTTTAAGTCAAAATTAGTGACGATTTACACCTACTTGGCTTAATTAGTAACTGATGATTGTTCACATAATCTATTCCAGGTTTAGACACAAAGATGAAATACGAATTTAAACCAATACTATCGTCTAATTTTTAATTTATATCCTTCATTGGAGCAGCAAATAATTATCACATAATAGAAACAAGTGGAATGCTGCAAATGGGTAATTTTTTTACAAGTATGAATCTTCGAGCAGTAGGTCGAAATCAGCTAAAAATACATTATATAACTCCATCTTGTATTTCTTTTCCATAAACACCTGGCAAAGAACTTTAACATCGTATAATCTCATCATTTATAAAGACTTCTACTGAAATGACTTCCTCACTTTCAATAAACGATCTAGTCGAAAAATGGCTATCTTACGACAAGGTTTGTATCAACTTTAATGCTAATAATCCGGCTAATTAGTTTTATTTGTTATAAACTTTATCTCTATTTTCGTTGTTGGTGTTGTTTAAAATTCTATCTTTTTCCCGTTTTAAAGGATCCTGTAACCCGAGAGCAGATCACAAAGCTGAATGCTTCGGGTGACGTGGATTCTCTCGAGAAACTATTGAGAAAACCAATTGAATTTGGAACTGCTGGATTGCGTTCCAAGATGGAAGCTGGCTTTTCTAGAATGAATTGTGTCACTGTTATTCAGGCCTCCCAGGTAATGTACCGTTTTGTTATTTTTTAATAGATTTTCTTTATATATGTTGGAAAAGCCTAAAAAAATTTCTAGAAATCATTTAATAAGCTTTTTTATTATTTTTAAATATCCATTTAGGGATTAGCCGTTTACGTCAAAAAGATGGTTCCAGATGCTCTAAAAAGAGGCGTTGTTATTGGTTACGATCACCGACACAATTCTCAAACCTTTGCTAGATTGACTGCCGCTGTCTTTCTCAAACACGGATTTTCTGTGTATTTCCTTGACGGACTTTCACCTACCCCTTTGGTTCCATTTTCGGTAAAAAAATTGCTTGCTTCTTGTGGTGTTATGATTACTGCTTCCCATAACCCTAAAGATGATAACGGTTACAAGGTTTATTGGGAGAACGGTGCACAGATAATTCCTCCAGTTGATGGTGGGATTGCTGAATCCATCAAACAAAATCAAGAGATTACAGTCTGGGATCTTGAGGCTTACAAAACCGACTCTAAGATCATTTCGATAAGGGATAAATTGATCAATGAATACCTAGAATCTGCTAAATATCTAATATTGGACAGGTTTGAATTTCATTTTTTTAATATTTTTTATGAATAATTATAATCTGGTTCATTTGTTTTTCTCAGGGATCTTAATCAAAAAGTTAACATAAATTATGTCTATACCGCAATGCATGGTGTTGGTGCATATTTTTGTGAGAGGATACTTGAGTCTCTATCCTTGAAGCCTTATATTCCCGTCATTTCTCAGGTACTTCTAGAATTCAGATTATTTAAATCTGGCATATCCTATTTGACTCTTGTCAAGAACTATTTGCATCGATGTTTTATTCTATGTTTTATTTATCGTTTTCATCCTTCTATTAAATTAGCTCCAACCAGATCCTGACTTTCCAACTGTTCGTTTTCCAAACCCCGAAGAAAAAGGTGCTTTGGACTTAGCCAAAAAAGCTGCTGATGAAAACGGTTCAAATATCGTATTAGCCAGTGATCCAGATGCTGATAGATTTGCCGCTGCTGAAAAACAAGAAGATGGTTCTTGGTTTGTATTTAGTGGTGATCAGTTGGGGATATTATTGGCCTATTACTCTTTAATACTTTCCAAATCTAAGAATTTAGACGTTAGTAAATTGGCTATGGTTAATAGCACTGTATCCTCAAAGATGCTACGTTCAATGGCTAAGGTTGAAGGTTTTCGGTTTGAAGACACCCTTACTGGGTTTAAGTGGATGTCTAATGAGTTGATCGCATTACGAGATAATGAGGGTCTAATTCCTGCTTTCGCCTATGAAGAGGCTATTGGTTTTCTCTTAAACCCGGATATTCTTGATAAAGACGGAATAACAGCTTTAGTATCTTTTGTTCAATTAGCCAATTTTCTTGACCATAAAGGAATGAAAGTTAAGGAGTTCCTAGATACTCTGTATACTAAATACGGTTACTTCGCGTCAGATAATTATTATTATATCTGCAACGATGTTCCCAAAATCAACAAGATTTTCGACAAAATAAGATATGGTGACAGCACTTCCGATATTAGTGATCAAAAGAGATCAAATTTCCTCATGGAATCTTCCGGTAGAAGGTTGAAATATCCGCTGAATTTGGGAGGCTCTCCTATCACTTATATCAGAGATTTGACCATAGGGTTTGAAATGTCTGACTTTGACAAAGTCTCAGCCGCTTCATCGAATCAGGAATTTGTCATTAAAAGTGGTCAATACTACCCCAAGTTCATGGTATCTCCCAGCTCTCAGATGATAACTTTTGAAACAGCGAATGGTGGAATCATCACGCTTCGAACCAGTGGTACCGAACCCAAAATCAAATATTATTGTGAAATATCTGGTGACAATAACGATAGAGAGTCTGTAGCTAAAGAGCTTAAACAGCTTGTACTTAGCGTGGGTGATGATTTTTTGGAAGCGAAGGCTAACGGTCTCGTTTAAAGAATGATTTTTTGATGCATTCGAGACCTCTTCTACCAATAATCGCATATTTTTGATTTTTTTCTCGCGCCTATCTTATTTTATTCTCCATAATGTAGCAATCTTATTCATACCACTCACATTAAATATCTTATTTTTTGAATCTTGAAAAAAATCCAGCTATAAAAATCACATAAATCTTACATCGAGTTACATCCATAATAGATTTAAATTTAATTAAGCGATTTTTTTATAAATATTCATGTGATTATATGTGATTCTGATTTATGTAAGTTTCCATAGTGCATTAATGAATTGAAAATATGCTAGTGACAAAACATTCTAATAATATGTATCATTTATCAATGGTTCTGCCCCCCCCCCCCTCTCATTTTCCTTCAATGAAATTAAATGATGTTTCGGCACATTAATTTATTATCTATTTGTTTCTATATCATTTTTTCATATAAAGAGCTTTGACTTAGGCAAGTTAAATATTTATTAACAATTCTTATAATCATATTTTACTATCATTATTAAAGGTTAAAGGATATGTGTATACAAAATTAATTGTATTTATAAATTTTTTGCTAATCCATAACAAAAATAAGTTATTCCACATAAATACTAACTTATCCAGTAATATAAATATAAAAATAAGCATTTGGGGGATTCAAGGCATTACTTTTTTTACTATCTAAATCGTTGAATATAATAAAATTCCATATTAGCCAAATTAATAAAAATTAAAAAATCAACATAAGTCTAGTATTTTATCCTAATTTTCCCAATAGATAATTGATTTCTGCAATTAAAATTTTTAATTTCCGAATAAGTTTAAACCATAACTTTGTACCATATTTCCAAATTGAATAATGAATTAAAATCGATAAAATAAAAAAATTCTCTAAAATTTACGAATATTCTGATTAGATTTTATGAATACCGAGTGAAATAGTTAGTGCAATTAGTTAGTAATAGTCAAGAAAAGGTTTTCTAATTTAAATAGCTAAAAAATTAGTAAATATTGATGTAAAATGTGATTATTTTTATTTTGAAATTTTAAATTTGCGATCATATGTAAAAGTTTAATCTTTTTAAAGCTGTATTTTTTTTTATTGTAAATAAAAATATTTTAAAATCCTATTTATTAATGTTGATTTCAATATTACAGCCATGAATTTTCGAAGAAACAATTTTAGTATATATCATAGCAAGTAAAGTTTTGAAAATTATTTTTACATCAGCAGAATTTAAATATGATGGGTTGAGAGACCCAATAACGCTTGAATATTTAGATTAAAATATAAACTCACTCTGGAGTATAACAATTATTACTACACTAAAAGAATATAAGATAGTTTTGAATTGCTGTAAATCTAGGTCAAAAAATGGATGCACTTCCAGAATTTAAATCAAATAATATTATAGAATAACTGAATTCATAATTTACAAATATCTCTATCGTTCCAAGGTTTGTGTCGAAAGTAGGAAAATCTTTCAGAAAAAATAAATTAAAATAATACTAGATATTTACCATAAATATACCTCCCCCACCCGTCGCAAAAATAAAAAATATCGAGTCATAATGGTATCGAGTTATCTGATATGAATGTATCTCATTTATAAACAGTTATAGAATAAAAAATTGGATTTAAAAAAAAGATAAATTTATCACAACTGGAAGAATTTTTTAGAGAAAATAGCAGTTATGAAGGGGATTAGTCTTTGTATACATTTGCCTACGAGCCAGAAAGTGATAATGTATAAGTTTTAATTTCAAAAAAAAAAAAAAAACGATTCGCTATCTGGAAATTTTTAAAAATATACATATATATATGGATATGAAATATATATTATTAGATTTTTGTTATCCAGTTTTATTGCTTGGCGTAACACATTTTTAAATAAAAGCTACACCAATTGTCATAGATTCACTTTAAGATGAAAGAGAACCAAGTTTAACTCGGCAATTCGACAAAATATACCACGAGAAAAATAGATATGGTATTGGTTTTAGTGTTGGAAATTAGTAAACTATTTAGGCTCAAGCTTTTCATCAGTATTAAAAAAAATTATTTCAGAATGACTAAGGGTAATTTGATGGGCCCTTACTATCTTTAACGCGGATAAATCGGTTAAGCCATATAAAGAATTTTTTTGGAGAGAATTGAGAAAAAAGAAACTTTAAAATAAATTTCCCGAAAAAAAAAAAAAAAATTGAGAAAGGATTTAAGATCGATTTAACTATCCTCCAGCCAATATTTTTTAATAATATTTGAGAATTTTTTATTTCAAAATGGTAGATATTCGCGGAAATTGATATGATTTTCTTGAGTTCGAAAAAAAAAACTTGATATATCAATAGCTGGTACGGGGGGTATTGTCATTTTATCCTCAGTACAAAAAATTTTGTAGATATTTTAAATATTAAAATAGATTGAAATATTTGGACTGAAAAAGAAGAAATATAATTGATCTTGTAAAAAAAATTAAAATATGTTTAGTAGAATTGGAAAATATAAGTTCGATAGCCTATCAATAAAAAGCATAGGCAGATGGTTATAGACTCGTTTTTTTATTTCGTAGAGATATGTAAAAACGATTTTTTTACCATAACGACATATTCCAAAAATAAAATGTTTTTGGAAGGAGAAAACTTGGATGCCCTAAGAAGCTCAAACTTCCCCAGTCTCAAACAGATGTCAAAACTGCTGAGCATGTTCTCTATATTGAAAATAAAATCCTGTTTAAGAGTTATCTCAATTTAGCACGATTATTTTTAGAGTTCTGAAAGATGAGAAAATTCCCGCGCATATATCTAAATCTCAAAAGATTTAAAAAAATTGATTTTTTGGTCATCAACTTACTTATTTTTTGGGAAAAAAAGAGGGGGGAGAGAGAATAATGGACTAAAGCGGTCTCTTTATCTAATTAAAAAGCATGTAAATCCATCAAATAAACTTATTATGTATTGATTTTTTTTATCGAAGAAGTTTTATTTTCAATAAAAATAATCATTATAACATACATTAAAAATATTATTAAAACATTTTAAAATAACTTTCTTAGAGATCGTAACTTAATCAGAATTCATCAGGTTATCATAAGGAAATGATGTATCATATTATGCACGAAATTTCTAACGATATTATCACCATATATTTTAAATTTGTAAAAAAATAATTTAACAATATACATCAGCATGATTTTATCAAACAAAAAAAGTTTAAAATAAAATAAAATTAAACTATATTAATTTATCATAATTTTATTTAGTTCTATTAAAGTCTTAAACTCTTACAAAGATTATTTCTGAAAACCATATTATAACCCTATTTTTTAAATATTTTTAATGCAAAATTTTATGTTATTCATCTTTATATTCAATTTCGGTTCCATGGATATTCGAACGATAAAATTATTCATCATGACATTTCATTTATGGTTTTAACATAATATCCGACTAACATACCATCAAATATAAACAGGAACCGTTTTT
>LSSL01005571.1:0-21299 GCA_001953115.1 Smittium mucronatum
GGGATATTTGGATATAGAAAAAAACCAAAAGCAAAGAATAAAAAAATAAACTATAAAAGCCGTTTGTAGGGTCATAATGAACAGGGGGACACCGAGAAAAATTGAAGATATAATACTTTTCTAAGCGTCACGAAAACTTATTAAAATAAAATACACATTTTAAAGATCTAATTTTATACGCACAGTATACAGATTCTAACTTTATTTACTAATAATTTTTATTAAATCATACCTCTATTATATAGCTTTTATTAATAAATTATAATTCACAACAAATATCCGTTACAATTATAAAAGAAACTAAACAAAAAATAAAAAGAACATAAAACACAAAAAAAAAAAACATCCATTACTTTTAATTTACAATCTTAAATCTTAATCCCCTATTAGTATACCCAATTAATTAAACAAAATGACTACTGAAAGTATTGCTGCTCATGAAAAGGAACACTTCCAAGAGGTTCCGACTAATTCGACTGTGCCGATAGTTCTAAGGAAGAAAGGGCATACCGAAAAGAAAACTCTTCCACATATATATATATCAGCTGAGGATTTATATATAGGAAAGATTAGATTTAGAACATTTATACTGATTAGAAATCAGTCATATGGCATAATACCTGGTTCAAAACTTATTTTGCCAGCCAGTACTCATTACAAACCAATAGAATAAAAAATAATAGTAGGAATTGAAGGAATTTTGGAATTTTACGAGATCAGTATCAATTTTAAAGGTTAAATAATGTCGGAGAATTTTTCGTATAGTGAGTGCATCGAAGAAATAATATCGGTGCTGAGTACAGTAAAAGGGGTATTTGATACTAACATAAGTATATTTAAAGCCGAGTATCTACAAAATTTGAGATTGAAGGGAAATAACCCGGTAAAATTCAGGGATATAAATTATAGTGCAGGTGAAATAAATAGATTGAAGGACCATATTGAAGATATGTACCCCGCGGGTTATACCAGGCCATTAAATAGTTCATAATAATGTGTTTTCAGTGAAAAGTTAACCGAAACCAAGAAATTTATAAGAGTAAGAATATTTTTAGGGATGATTTTTTTCCGCAGAAGTTACACTAAGAGATTTACAGAGTTATTGTCCCTATTCTCATTTTCAACTAAGAATAAAAAATATTAACTGAAAGATGTACCCGATAATCAAGTAAATAAATTCAAAAAAGCTATGATAACGTCCTCAGTATTAACCTACTGAGATACTTCAAAACCATATAAACCTTAAAAGATGCACCATATGTCGGAATAAGCCCAGAAATCTACCAAAAAAATAAAAATAAATTAAAACCAATTTCATACGCAAGCAGAAAATTGATATCAGCTGAAGTAAACACAGTGCAATAGACTAAGAAGAATTAGAAGTAGTTTTTGGATTTGAGTGATTTCATCATTATCTTTATTGCACAAAAGCTAATTATCTAACGACCACAGAGATATGATGAAATCCCCGAATTTGAAGATCTCAGAGGTAAAATAGCCAGATGGAATTCAGCTTTACAGAATTATGATTTTGAGTTATAAAATATAAAGAGTCTGAATAATGTATTGGAAGACGCACTAACCAGATCATTTCACGAAGATGTGAAATAAAACAGAGTCCCAATTGATACACATACTTCAATATCATTTGTCATTATAGGGAGAAATTACCCGAAATATAATATTAAACCAGGTATGAATTCAAAATTTTATTGTGATAAAGCTACATTCAGCAAGGCAGAGAGATTATCAGATGTAAAAAAATGCTATAATGATTAGGAATATGGTTTAAAATATTATATGAACGAGACATTTACTCATGAATCTACAGATTTAGCTATGTCGGTCCGGGAAAAATTAGAGGAATTACAAAATAATGATAGAAGAATAAAATCACATTTAATTATTTTAAATAAAGATGTAAGAAACAAAAATGAAAATAAAATATCCAAGGTCATGTAAAAGGATCAGGGTTGAAATTCAAAATGGCAAAAGGAGATAAGCTAATGATTTTGGTTCCTGAAGCTATGAAGAAAATTGTATTATAAATGACCAAAATACGCCCAAAATGGGATACTTGGGATTCAAAAGAACTCTGGAGAAATCAAAAGAGGGTCATTATTAGAAAAAAATGTTTAGAAATGTTTTTGATTTTCTAGAAATTTCCGAAAATGCTAATTTTCTAAACACAGTATAATTTAATCAGCATAAAATCTACAGCCGATTCAAGTTGGGAGGCCTTTTGAAATATTAGATATAGAATATGTAGGTCCACTTCCTACAAATAATATCTCAAATAGGTATCTGCTAGTGTTAATTGATTCATCTACAAAATGGATGGGGGTTATCACAGCTCAAAAATGAATTCCAAAAAAACAATAAATTTTTTTATGAAAAAATAATAACAAAGTACGGAATATCAGAAAAAAATCTATCTGATAATGGGAGATCTTTTATAGGTTATCAGATGACAAAATTTTGCGATTTGTTTGGAATAAATGGTTTATTACCATATTCTTATCATCCTAAAACAAAAGGTTTGATCGCACTTTTAAAACAGTGATAAGAGCATATATCATAACCAAAAATATTGTGAAGAATACATTTGTTCCATTTCCTTTGTTTATTTCTCTTATATTCAAATTAATAAAAAAAATTTATGCCTTTGATTTGATGCACGGAAGGAAACCGTGCTTCCTGGATCTAATTATTTGAAGATTTTGAAAAATTATAAATACTCTTTAGAATTAAAATCAAACGTTAAGTCATGGGATTCTTAGTTAAAAACTGCAACTTTAATTTTAAATTCAAAAACAAAAGAGAAAATTTAAGAAAGATACTATAAAACACATAGAAATAAAGGACATAAAGCTGGAGATAGGGTAATGATGAAAAAGGAAGGGTCAGATAAACGAATGAAAAAGAGTCTTAGTCCAGCGTACATCTGTCAATATCCATAACTGAAAAGATTGGTAGAGTTAGTTAAAGGGTAAAATTACATAAAAGATCGGGACTCATAAACAGAATGGTTGTTCATTTTAAAAGAACAAAATCATATTATGGCGAGGATAAATAAGTGTACATGGAGAGGAGTGTAATTTTAGAACTAAATAATATGGCGTTAGTGCATAATAAAATTAATGATATTTTATAAGATAGCATCTTACATTAATATAGTTCCTCCCCCTTTAATAAAGACTCTAATTATTCATTAACAAAACTTTCAACTATAACAGTTATGTCGTTTTTATTGATTTAAAAAAATTCACAAAACACGGATATTAAGAACTCTATGTCGAAAGCGATAAAATTAGAGAATATGAAATATGAAATTAAGTGAGATAAAAATTGTTTTACGTGATATTTATTTATTTATTTACTATTTTGCTATAGTTTTAAAATGATTTTTTTAGTAATTTATAGTCTAAAGACGCGAGTGTAAATAAGTTTGCGATTCCAATCGTACCTTCAATTTCTTTTGCATATATATTTGTGTTTGTGATCTCCACTTTTTGAGTTTGTGAATGAGATTGCATTTTTTGATGTGTTTGAAACTGCATTAATATTCAAAATTGCTTTTAAAATCCTATTCCTATTAAAATTAATCTTTTATTTTTTTTTAGAATTTTTTATGATAATCGATTAAAAAGTTATTTAAATATTATGAATGTGGCATAAATGACTTGATAAATTTAAAATAAGAAATTTATCACATTTTTATGATCAAAGTGTAGTTTTATTCTAAAGCCAATTCAATATAATAAATAAAAATTCAATAAATAGAAAATTCTATAAAAATAAAAATAAAAAGAATCTTTCCTAGCTTTTTTTGAAATATATATGGATTTAAATAGATTTTTTTCAAAAATATTATTAGATTTTTAAATGAAATGTTTGTAAAAAAAACTAAATAAGTTTTTGAAATACCTTTAGTGCTAAATGAATTCGTAAAATCACAAATAAATATTTTTTAAGAGGCTGAATGTATAATATTTTGTGAAAAAATCAAAACATAAATATGTATATCAATAATTTATGCTAATTAATTATAAATTAATAATTAGTCTATTCAGACAAAAATTAAAAAAGAAAAGAAATTTTTTAATATGTATGGTCTTAATATATCAAAAAATAAATGCATGTGCCATATAAAGCGCAAATACTAATGCAATAGCGGTCCCAAAAGAAAAGAATAAACAACACCAAAATTAAGTAATAAAATCTTAATTACCCAAAACACAATTTAGATATTTCGGAATTTATGCTTTTGGCACAGAAGTCATTTTAATAGTAGTTCTTAGTGTTTTTTTTTTTTTTAAAAATTCTGCAATATTTAACTTTTATACTTGAATTTTTCTATATGTTTTTACCATTTTCAACTAGTTCAAGTCATACTTTTCTATTATTTTTTTTTCTTTTTCACTTTTATGATCCAAAAAACAGTATTTTCATTAAAGATAGGATATTATTAGGTCAACCCATTAATTTTTTTATGGAGAAACTACTAAAAAGAATAAAGATTATTCCAAATTTCCACTGGATATTTTAAAATTAATCGCATAATCATTGCCGAATTTTTTTTTGATGTAATACTAAGTTCAAAAAAAATATTAGTTCAATATTGCATAATTAAAATATGAGGTATCTCAAAATCGCTATTAAATCTCAAAACCATATAAAACATATTTACCTTCAAATATCGATTTTTTTTTTGAGTTCAAAAATTGATTTATTGAGACAAAATTCATACAGCTATTTCTCTAATGAACCCAAGAGAAAAAAAGCGCATGGAATCAACTCGCGTTGAAAATATATTTCATTTATTTAAATGTATAAACTATGCTTATGCAAATCTGTTATTTATTTTTTTGCCCAAAATTTAACTGGTTTGTTAACATGAAAAATCAAACAAGTTTTGAATTTAATATTAAAAAAAATGAATCATAAATAATATAATCGGGATAATTTTAGCAATACCGCATTTTAAATTTTTTTTTTCTCAAGCGTATGTAAATCTTGTTTACCTGAAATAAAAAAAACATTTACTAATGCATTTATATATTGAATTCAATTCAAATAAACCATTGGCAATTTTAATGTTAAATAAAACATTTTTTATTAATAGTGTTTGTTATTAGACCTTTTTAATACCTAAAAGATAATTGTTTTATAGATTTAGATGATCAATTAAATATAACTGATCATAGAAATATAGTTTAATATAGATTTTTTCGGAGAACGAAAAGCAAAAAATGTTTTTTTAACGCATAGAAAAAAATGCTAAAGAATATTCAGCTGCATAATCGATTTATTATAAGAAGCATACAAACCCAAGAATAACTAAAATATTATCGTAAAAAAAGTTCAACTTAAAAAAATTATGATTAATAACATAAAAAACCATTTCAATTTGGAGGGTTTTTACTAATTTGATAAATTATCAATAAAAAAAATCATAATAAAAAATTAATTCTATTATTTTTATAAAGATATTTTTTTGGAGTAATCCTAAAATAAAATAGTTTCGAATATACCTTATTTAACTTAGTTAAAAAAATGAAATTAACGCTTTTTGAAAATATAAAGAAAAACCAAAGAGATTTTAACTCTTTTTATAACAGATTTTAGAATATTTACAATAATAAAGTATTATCTTTAGTGCTATAAAGTTTAAATATGAGCATATCTCAAATTTTTTGTATCTATACTAATAATAAGTGCACATATTGGGTATCATGTTCATTGAACGTTATATTATTATTTTTATACTCCTCGTTAGCCCGTTCTATTAAAACTTGAGGATTAGGATTCTATAAATACAGATATATCTTAAACACAATAGTAACCAAGAATGTTAACTTGTAAGGAAAATTAATGTTATTTTGTTGATTTTTTTAACTGGATAAAATTTCTAAAGAAAAAAACACATTCTTTGAATCAAAACTTCACAATTAACTTTTTGAAAAGCTAATAGTTTGAATTGTTTCTTTTTAATTTTTTTTAATATATCCGATTTGAAATAACGAAATAGCGAGATTGCAAAAATTGCTGTCATATCAAGTAAGATGAAAAATATACTAAACTAACCATAATTTCAAATTTTAATTTATTGATTCAGTTGGAGAATCCAAAAAGATAGGATGCGTTATTTATTCGATAAAAAATTCTTTTTAAAAAATTATCATTTTGATATTTGTATCTGTATCCGATTTTTATGAAAAAAGATGCATTTTTTCCTAAATCAAAATTTTTTGTAACATAAAATTTTTTAATAAAAAATTGCAGAGGATAAATTAAACTAATTCTTAATTTTAAATTTCTACCATAAATTTTTTGACTATGTTACACCCAAAAACGACTGAATTTTAGCAAATGGTTTTAAACAGGAAAAAAAAATAGTTAAAATTATACTAACATCAAATTGCTAAGATACGATTGAAAATCGTTTTTTTTTCTAACTATTATAATTGGGAATGTTAAAAAACTTTTTAAAAAATAAAAATAAAGGGTTAGTAGTTAGTTTAAGAATAACGTATCGTGAAATTAATGTATATAGAACCTTTATTTTTGAATTAAATTTGATTTGTAGTCTATTATTTGAAATTAAATATATTTTTCTAAATTTAAAAAATAAATTAAAAAATAATCTTTTTGAATTATTTCCGACATAGTTTAATTTTATCAAAGTGAATTTAATTTTTCTAATTTCTTAATTCCCTTCAACTAAAAATATCTTAGGGTCAATTCTAAATTATTTTATTTTAATTACGTAGCTTATCGATTAAGGGGTATTATAGACTGTAACTATCATTTATAACACGAGTAGAATATTCATAAGCTTTTAATAACACTGGTTTATATACTTATACATCCACAGTAGGTTATGTAATTAGATAAAAATAAGCATTTTGTATGATTATACCTTTTTTATTTAATATTGCGTTATTAAATGAGTCTATGAGATCTTAAAATTGTTCTCTGATTCATGAATTATTTATAAAATTTCGCAAAAAATGATTTTTTGCCAAAAGTAAAAAAAAGTCTCTGTTTTCGTATTTTTTATCTAAATTGTCCTCAAATTTTATTTCAAAAAGTTATATAATATTTTTTTGCTCGCTTAGAAGCCATTTGAAATTTTATTAATTCCTAAGCCTCAAAAAATCATAATAAATCTATTATAAAAAATTACTGAAAATAAATAATCTAAAATAAAAAATAATAGACTTTATCCGAGAAATAAAAATTTTAATTAGTTAAAATATACATAGGTGTTAATCATCTGATTTATCCCATTATAAAAATAAAACTATTTTTAGAGCTGAGCTTTTGTACTGAAAAAGGTTTTAGAATTTTTTACATTAACCAAAATAAATTTCTTTGAATTATCCAACTGGAAGAATATTTTATTTTATTTTATAAATTATGAAAACTCTCTAAATTTATTTTATTTTTCTTTTTGGATAAATATTTAGGAAAAAAAAAATCACTTTTGAGTTTTTTTTATTAAATAAAATTGAATCCGCGTTTAAAGAAGATTATAGCAGTATTTTATAAAAAAATCCTTTGTAGCTTTAAGGATTCACCTATTACTATTTGAAATAGCCATTTAAAATCTATTAGAGGTGTCCAATTTTTTCAATTTCACAAAAAACTATGAATAAAAATTCACACCCTCACTCAGTATTATAGCTTAAAAAAGTAATATAAATATATATTTTTAAATAAAAAAATGAAATCAATTAATAGAATAACTTTGTATTATAATTTTAAAAAAAATCTGATTGTATTCAAAAAAACGCAATATGGGTACTTTTTCCACATAATCGATAGTAAATTTAAATTGAGACCTAACTAAATTAATATATTCATTTGATTTTTTTTATTTATGCATGAATATCTATTTTTAGATTGTAAAATTTTAAATACTTTAATATTAATAATCCCATTTATCATGCCAAAATAGGCTTAATATTTAATATTATGATAATTATAAAAGAATCAAATATTGACTAAATAACAGGAATGTTTGTTTGTTATTTTTAACTATAAATATTTTCATGTCTTTTATAACTTCTTAAGATCTTCTATTATCGGATCCAAAAAGAGTAATTAGTTTTCCTCTGAATTTTTAGTTCATGTTTCCGCTTCAAATCATATATACTTAAAAATACAATTTTAATTTTTTTAAGAAAAACCGACACAATTTAGTCATGCCATATTATTTAAGATATTTATTTGGGTGATTTCTTTTAATCTTTGTATTTTTTCTTCTTGATAAATGTGAAACAAATATACATAATGTAAAAAGCATAAATGAAAGTGGCGATTGAATTTTAGGTCTTATCCCATTCAATGTTAAAATACTGAATTTTTAATTTTTTCAATTTTTTTGAACTTTTTTTCTTATCAACTAATATTTTTATTGTCTTTTAGGGAATTTATTGAGTAAAGTATTTTAAATATTATCAATTGTTAAAAAGTTTGAGAATAAAGACGATTTATGTACAGTTTATGTTGAATTAAAGATTTTCTATGATAAAAAAGATAAAATTTATTTTCATTGAGGATTTATTAATAATGCTGAAAAAAAAGCTTTTATATTATTAATAATTGACGTCATTATTATTTGTTCCTATTGAAATGGTAATTTTTACACCAAAAAAGTTTTTTTGCTCAATTTCCTTGTTTTACAGGAGCTATCCAAGTAAAAATTTATTTATTTAAATTTACAAGTTTAAAATCATAGGTTGGCTTCTTTTTTTTTTAATGGGAGCTTTCTTTAGTTATTAATTATTAAAAATTTAATACTGCTTTTTTTCTTTATGATTATTATTTAAATAAGATGAGATGAATTTTACAGTATGATTATATGTAGCTCAGAATATAATATAATGTCATATGTAAATATTTTTTTCGAATACGTATTGTATTTTCTGATTTGATAGCTATGTTATTGATATTTTATTTTCAAATAATATTACTTTTGAATACTAGAAATATGTTATCGAATGGAAGAATAAAATAGTTAATAATATTATCACCAGAGAATTAACCGGTGAATTTACAATGATTCTTTTGAATTTTTATTTATTTATTTTGATACACTTATCATTATATATACATAATATATCTTTTATGTTAAAAGTGTAAATTGGGTTAGGGATCAACAAATTTTTTAAAAAAGTACTATTCTTTTCATAATAAAAAAATATTGGGTTAAGGCTCTTTACTTTTATTATTATCTTGTCAATATTTTTCTAAATGTTAACATATTACACCTTATAATAAACTATTTAACCCGGTATCCGCTATTCCTTAATACTGATGGTTAATAATATTAAAAACCATAAAAATTACCAATATTATATTTTTTTGCTATTTTTACGATGGCATTTTTTTTTCCAGATCGATTTAACATATCGATATAGTATGAAAAGTCAAATCTGGACCAATTTAAAAAATCATACAAAAAAAATCATTTTTTTAAATTATTTTCAATTTAAAAAGGAATAGAAATTTCAAAGTTATATATATTAATAACTTATCCAGTAAAAAACGTTTAAAACCCCAACAAATGATTTTTTTTTTAAAAAAATACTTGAAATAGTAATTAAATCTACATTAAAAACGCCTGGGAAATTCTTAAAAGAACTATACATCTATTTCAAATCAATTTAAATTCTATATAATAGATTGTATTTATTCAATTAACAATTTATATTGCACTTAGTTCATATTTATCATAATAAAAATTAATACTTTTTTTTAAAATATAATGATTGATAAGTTGAGTGGGGTTTAATAATTTTTTTTCTCATTTAGTTAAAGAATATATTTAATACCCAAAGTTTACAAAGATTTTTTTAAAGAATATTAGATATTTTTTTTTGTAAAATATTGAATCCAATTAGACTTAATACCAAATAATTTAAATATCCAAAATTGTTATGATGTGATATTCAATTTAACTTAAATTTTTTGTGAATATTGAAGCCTCTAATATTTGAGGTTCTAAAATATAAATGAGAAACTATAAATCGAATCGTTTATAATTCTTAAAATCTGTCTTTTTTTAAGTGCTCAAAATCTATAAATCACAACTATCTATTAAGAATCAACTATCCCAGATATTTTAGGCCAAAAATTTTACAAATCGCTGTTGTAAAAAATTTATGACTTGAAAAAAAACTAATAATCCGAAAGACTTTGGTAATTGTTATAAATAATTATATTCAAGTGTTTAATAGTTTGAATCTATAGAACAATAATACTATAAAATTTGTTCACAGAGTTTAATTTTAGAGTATCCATCATGGGGGAGATATTCATGGAACATGTTAATAATTTTAAATAATTGGTTATTAATACTAAGGAGACTCCAAGTCAAATTATATTATACAAAATTTAAAAAAGTGAAGTGAAGAAAAATAAAAATCAATATTAAAATTATACGGTTTTCAAAAAGTTTCTTAATTGTTTCTAATATACTCTAAATTTGAGTTATAGATAGAGTTTAAAGACAGATACATAAACAAGCAGCCAGATCACTAATGCTCTAAGAATAGAGCGATTCTATTATTTATATCATTATTAAAAAGAATGGCTTTAGAACGTATTAGCTTAAAGTATCTGGTAAGAATTTCACTTATAATACAAGCTATCAAAAATAAAATATAAAATATGAAAAATTTGTAAAATAGTCAATACCCAAAATTTTTATAAGAAATTATTTTATTTTAAGAAAGTAATAAAACCAAACCGTTTATTTTTTTCCAGGCGTTTTTTTTTACAAAAGCCCATTTGTTTTTTTCCAAGCCACTTACGTATTAAATCCGAGATGTTTTTCTCGATGATTTTTTTTAAATATTTCATTAAATGATAAAAACAAAATTAGGTAATTAGACTCAGTTAGGACCGTTTTTTATGGAATCTACGTCTATTAAGGAAAAAAAAAACAGTACCGTTTATGCTATATCTTTATGTTATTAGATAAAATAAATAAACAAAATTTGAAAAGAATATTTATAGCTTTTTCTTTATAAAGAAGTTTTCATGATTAAGCTTTATAAAGTTATGGCCTCATGGAGCTATAATTTAAATGTTAAAGCTCAGATCAATAATTTTTTTTAGTGTAATGTATAAATATATATTAAATAAGGTTAAATAAAGCTTTTTATATACTATATCTAGTATTTTTTATGAGATAGAAATATAAATTGTTCAGTTTCATTACTAAAATTTTCAACTGTATAGATTTTATAATACGAAGTAATATTAAACAAATTTTAAATTGTGTTATTTCAAATTATTTCATTTTTCTAATAATTTGATGATTTCTTTTTAAATCTGTAATATATAATAGCTTTTTGGTTGAATATCACCCTTTAATGAAAATCCTCCAAAAATTTTTTGTCTCGTTTTAATAATATTTTTAGGTTTTAAATTAAATTAATACTGATAAGATAATAACAAATTTAGTTCTTAAAATAATAATCCTTTTTGTAGAGCAATATCGAAAAAAAATTCTTAATGAAAAGTATAAAGTGTTTAAGTAATGGTTAATTTTTAAAAAGAAATCCATCTAAATTATATGTTTACTTATTCAATATATAATAGAACCATATTCCGAATAAATGTTGTAATTAAAAAAAAAATTTGGATAAGAAAAAAGTAAAAATAATCGCAGATCGAATGTTATAATTCTTTTAAAAATGTATTATTATGTAGATTGAGAGTTATTTTAGATCATTATGATAAAAAAATTATTGTAACACAATTAAATATATATTTGAAAAAGCGCATCATCACACTAGAATTTTTGGTTGAATTCAACCTTGTCCAATAAATGCAAAATATGTTATAAAAAGGGATTAAATAGTTTTAAAAAGGGTATATAAGTTTCATAAATAAACTATTATTAACTTTCCAGCCAAAATAAGGTTATTAGTGCCAGTTTTTTTAGTAATTTTACCGAAACGATAACCAATTAAAAATTCCATGCGGTTTTAATCAATTTTTTTAAAATTTATTCTTATTCAATTTAAAAATCGGAACGGAAACTGAAACTGAAACTCATATATATTATTAAACAAATATTTAACCGATTTTAATTTCAATTATATGACGGTTATTTGATTTAGAATGCTTTTGACTATTTATAAATATTGTTTAATTGAAGTTTAAATATACTATAATATAAAATCCTAAAAGCTATTTCTAAATTTCTTTAATTATTAGCCAAAACATAATCCATTTAATCTTCATTTAAACATAAAATAAATCTCAAATCAATTCTCTAAAAAATTTTTTTTATCAAAACCGTATTTTTTAGGACTATATATCATTTGACACTTCTATACGCTCAAAAAATAAAATAAAGTATTTTTACATTATTTTAATTTATTAATAATAATAGATTGAAACTACAGCATGATAAGAATTGTCATAATTTTTTTGTCTAAATAGAGTAGTTTCTACGAAAATTAGCCCCAATCGAATCTATTTACCGAGTTTGGTTTTTATAATCCAATTAAATATTTTAAAAAAATCATTAAAAAAATTGACTTGGATTTTAGTAATAAATGGCTTGGGATTTGTATGAAAATTGATATATTTGGCTTGAATTTGTCCGAATTGGTTTGGAAAAAAATACAGCAGCCTGATAAATTATAAAAAAACTTGAAAAAAAATTACTCGAGTTTAATTCCCATGCCTCAGCTAATGATCATATTTTGTGAAAATTAGCTCATTTGTGATTAGTGCGCACTTTTTTTCTCTGTAATTTCAGCTTTCTTAAATCTAAAAGCATTGAACAGTTATTTAGAAAAATAAATTATCAAAACTTGTAATGGTTCTTTGAAGCTCTCCCATATTATGTAAAAATCACCATCAGCATAAATTTCTCCTCAATTTTATAAAAAATATTTTTTAAAAAATATTACCACAAAATTTATCTAGAAAATTTCCATCACTGCATACATAAATTCATTGTTACTAAAATGGGAACTGGAGTAACTTTAATGATAAAAAAATTTATTGCAGGATTTATGAACAGATTCTAGAATTTATTAAGATATCCAAGAGAGAAGAGAGATTTTTGAATATGATTATAAAAACTTATTACTTGATCCAAACTTTCTCACCAGAATTAGCTGTAGTAAAAGGTTAAAATTCTGATATCTGCATTCCAATATAGTATATATCTTTTAAATAAATAGGTCCTATATAAGCAACGCGATTAACGGTTCAATTTGAATTCGCCTACAAAGAATTAATTTTTCAATTTTTCCTGACTTAAAATTTACCGTAATTCCCAATTTTATAGTTTTAATTTCATTCATTGGATATTTTCCTAAATATTTTTTTTTACAATTGACGATTGTTTCTGTAAAGTGTTCAATATGCGCAAAACATATATTTTATTTAAATATCCAATAATATGTCGACAATGAATTAAAATAGGTATAAATAGCACATATCCAACATCTTCATTATCAATTATCGCATTAATGAACTAATTTCAATGAAAAGGCTGCGTACTAATAAACATCAATTACTGATACACTATATTAGAATAACTCATCATCTAATGTTTTCACAATAAAAATAACATATGACATATTTGTAGTGCCTTAGAAAGAAGAAATTTGCCCTAATGAAAGGTATAAAAGGAACACAAATTCGCTCCTAAAATGAATAATGGGATATTTTACCGATTCAAATTCTAGTAGTTTACTTTCTAAATTTAACGATTCCTTTATCTGAATAAAATAAGAAAATATCTTCAACAGAAAGTAGCAATCTATTATATTTATCTTATACTTTATCTTTAGAAAGCAGATTAAATTAACGTTCCATTAAAATTTATAAAATATTCTTATTTACCTAATTTAGTTTATGTATACTACTTTAGTATTTTTAGAATCATGCATATATCTTGAATAATACCAATAAAAACAAAGCAAAATAATCCAAATCAAAATTTAAAAGATTATAATTATCACTAAAAGTAATATAATTTATTTTTTGTCAAACTTTTTCAACAGAATTTTTCACATAGCAATTTTACATTGATCATAAAATTTTTTGTGTTAAGGTAATAAAAATTTTATATTAGCTAAAAAAGTGGTAATTATCTAAACCTCAACAATATTCATGCTTCAGTGGGTGTAATTTAGATAAGAAATTGTCTAAAAATACCATATAAATTCATTTCTCGTTTCAAGTTATAAAATAATTTTTTGATTTGTGGATTTTTGAAAATCTCGAGCGATGTAATCTTCTTACCATTAAAAAAAAATAGTAATAAAGATATTTAATTAACTAAAAATTATATTTAATAAATTTAAAGGTCATTATTTTTTTGAATTTAAAGTTACAAGCCCTTTATAAATTCAAAATCACCAAGATTTTGAAAAATGAGATAATTCAAAACTTTTAAACTCAAAAATTTAAAACTTAAATTATAATTTGGATACGAATTTTTTTTATATTAGCCCATTATTGAAACCCAAATTTCAAATCAAGATCGGAAAAGCTTAATAGGTGGTCTTTGAGATGTTTATAAATAATTAAAAAATATATTATCTGTATAAGTATTCGCGATTATTAAATGACACTAGGCTTATATTATTTCAAAGAAAACAACGAAAGCTTGATTCTTTTTATTGAATAATATTAGCTTGTTTTTAGAATTATTTGCAAAAAAGACAGGTTTTTGAAAAAATTTGTAAAAATATACACATTTGAATCTATTTGTAAAAATAGACTTGTTTTAAATCAAACATTCATTTTGGCTAATCAAAATCGTATTTAATTTTTTTTATAAAATGATTGGCTATTAAAAAACTTTCTTAAATTAAATCACACTTAATTTTAATTGAAATGTTTTTTTTTTTAAAGAATCTGTATAATTCTAACCCTTTCTCAAGCAAATTCAGATAAAATTTTGGGTACTCAATAACTTAACTGTTAAATCAAAAAAAGACCAAAAAACTGAACACAAATGTTAAACTTTAGATCAATTAAATATATTAAGTGAGTATTTAAAAATAACTTCACTCTAATTTATTAAATGATTTTAAATACTACCTCTATAAAGGAGATAAAAAATGAGATTTTTCTGGCTATAAAATTCAAATAAAAATTCTTTATTTCCAATATAAATTTAGTATTAGTCCTATTGAAAATAGCTAGAACTTATCACGATAGAAACATCTTCTTAAATATCAACAAATGCTATAATAATACTTCATGGCAAATATAAAAAGATAATAATGTTCTTGAAAGAAAATCAATAGTAATATCATATAAAATACAAAGCTTTTATACATATAAGTGAAACTAGAAAATAAAGTCTAGTACTTCTTTTTAAAAAAAAATCTACCAATTTCATCTCTAAATCATAATAAATAAAAATAAAAAATTTTCAAAAAATTTAACAAATTAAGTTATAAAGTAGGTCCTAATAAATAGTTCTATTTGAATTAAAGTGATAATTAAAAAATAAGATAGAATAAAGCTCATACTTATTTTCCCAGTCTTAGAGAATAAACAGGTTACTATTAAACTGTGAAAGATACACTAAAAAGAATAATTGATTTTATTAAATAACTTAAAATATCCAAAAACTAATAGATGACTAAATTTCGAATATTTATGATTTAAGTTTATTGATGTACTTTTCAAGGTTGCTGTTAAAATATTATTTTCTTATAATTATGATGAATTAGCGAAGTGATGAGATAAATATATAATTAATCTCAAGTTGTTAGAAAATCATACATGCCTAAGTATATCCTCTGCTATTTTACTTTTTTTTAAAAAAAGTACCTAAAATAAAATGAAAAAATAAACAACGGTAATATCAATCAAACTCTCATTATGTAGAAAAGCCTATCAGAATGCTAGTTAAATACATAATTCCACTTTTAACAATTAAGTTATTGGGAATCCCTCTGTTTCGGGTTTACTTGGGTATAGAGGTGGAGAGGTATAAAAAAACTTCAAAAAAAATATAAGGCTCTAATTGAAGCTAGGTGCGATTGGAATTTATGAAATTTATGAATTTATCCATTCATTTTACAAAAATAATTTACAATAATTTTCATTGACAAAATGAATGATTTTTCTAAAAACGTGTTTATTTTAGCAAACCTTTTCAAAAACACCGTCTATTTTTTCAAATATCCTTTAATTTTATTTCATCGAATATAATTAATATAAAAAAAACAAGCTAAAGATAGAAAAAACAAAGAAATATAAATGCGGTAGGATGATAATTCCTTACTCAGTAAAAGTAATTAAATATGAGAAGAGAGTATAAAACTTAATAGATGAGGGAGTGGGTATGGGTAAAACTTAATAAATGTAAGAATGATGCTGAGACAGGAATATAACACGAATAAAAAAATATGGAGTTCAAGTGTGTGGGATTAAGCGCATTATAGAGGGGATGGGGAAGATCAAAAGATGAAGAGAGGTGAAAACGGGAAGAATAACTTGAATACTTACGTTTTTTAGCACATTTTAACTATCAAACTTAACCTTATATATAAATTTGTAAAACCAAATGCTTTTGACTGATCATTTTCTTTTTTAGATGCTGAAATTAAACACATACTTATTATTTATTCATATAATTTATAACTTCATCCCAAAAAATATATATGAAGGACAGGGGTATGTAGTTTGTATTCGAATTTTTAACTTTCAGTAATAAGGTATTTTTACTAGATTTCTTGGAAAAATTACGTCCAGCGAAACACAAATATTGTATGGATTTAGTAATTATCATGATTTTAGTTAATGTAGTATGTTTTTAAAAAAAATTAGATAATTTTATTATCGTAACACAAAAATTTTTATAATCAATGTGAAATCACTCTGTAAAAAATTCTGGTGAAAAAAGTTTAAGAAAAAAGAAATATGACTTTTACTGATAATCTTTAGTATTTGGATTATAATCTAATGTTTTTATTGTTATTATTCAAAATATAAGCGAAATTAAAAACATTCAAAAGCTGTATACATAAAGCATTACCCCGATTAAGTGTGCACCTCGTCTAAATTTTGATAATTCAAATAAAAGTTTTGAGAATCAATTTACTGTTGGTAAATTTATAAAATTTGATTAATGTAAAAACTATCAAAGGTAGATAATATTGGATTATATTTATTAAGATGCTTAGATTCAATAAATCATTAGCCAAAAATTTAGAATATTGATTTGGATTTGTTTTTTTAGTTTTAAATTGCTAATAGCCAAAATATCGAGATTTTTTTGGCGCTAAATCACAAAAAATAGGGCACATGTTTTATTTTTTTAATTCTAAGTATTTTTAATATATATTTTTTTCATCATTTTGTGCTAAAGTTATCAAGGCTTTATGGATATATATATATCAAAGGATATTTAATGGTTTTACTCAATTGAGCTCGATTTATCTTTTATGCTTTAAATAGTGTAATTAAGAAAATTGTTAAGTAAATTATTAGAATTAAAGCTTAAATAACAAGATACTTCTATTATATACTTATATGGATATATAAGTGATTTATTTTTATATTTCATAAATTTTAAAGTAAACTAAATATTTGAAAAATTTAATATAGGCTTTAAAAAAATGTCTAAAAACTTAACTAAAGAAATCTTGAATATTTCTTTGTTTTTACTTTTTCTTCTTTTTTACTGCATTTGATGAGAATATTTTTGCAATCGAGTTCCTAAAACGGAATGTTTTTGGGAATTTTATTTTAAAAGAGCATTTTACCTCCTTTATATCTGTATTCTAAATTCAATTAAAAGTTTATATCTTCAATAAAAACAATCTTTTCCTTCAAATATGGTAACTTTTCCCTAACTTTGGAGATTCTATTTCAAAAAATTTATTAAATGAAACTATCATTTTTCAGTTATCTGATGTCTTATACCTTTATTACTGTTTTTTGAAAATTCCTGTGTGTCAGTAATAGCGCTATTAATTTCTTCAGTTACTGAATATATATATTCATTTTAACGGTTTTCATCCATATTTAAAAATTGCTTTAATTGGTTATAATCGACTCTTTGCTCGATGTTGAAATTTCACATAAAGCTTTTTAAAATATCGGAAATAGAATTTATCCATTTTTTAAAATATATGTTTTTTTCTCATTAATGCCGCAAATATTGTTTTATATTATTCTTCTAAATTTGAAATTATTTCTGCTTTTGAAAAGCTTTTATATATTGTTTTAATTGTAATATCAATCCAGGGCTACAAAGATATTTTATAAGGATCCAATAAATGAGCTGGATTATCAAATAAGACTTCGAAAGCATCCATAGTAATTTTTATTTATTTTTCTTGAAGAATAAATATTTTTCTTTAGAAAAATCATTTAAATCTATAAAAATTTGAATCAATAAATATTTAAAACAATTTTTAAAGACCCCTAAGATCCTGATATTCACGAGCTGCTTCCAGGAGTTCAAATTTGGAGAAAAAAAAATAACTAAAGTTACATCATTTCAAAATTTGAAGAATTTCATTGTGTATTATCAAGTAAAATTAGAAATTATTCTTCATTAAAAATCATCTAAAAATGTTAAAAGACATTTGAAAACCATTTTTAAATAAAATGGCATACATCCAAAAAATTTCCTGTTTATAATAGAGATTGGTAAATTTTTTTCCTCTGATGCATTCCTGATATTTACTTCTCTCAATCATAGACATAGGTATTTTCATTGTTCAAGTGGGGTTGCCTAAAAGCACTATGTTACTCTGTGCTTCATTTTTTGTATTATCTTTTAGGTCTAATACCCTAAGAAAGGTGCAAAATAGTATATATCGGGACTAAGAGAAAAAAAAGCCCTGTTTCATCCATGTTAAAATTTTCCTGGATTTTATTAAAAGATGATAGAGCGCATATTTTCAAGCTTAGCCAGAATTTCAGAATAATTTTTGTTTAATTTAATTTTTTTGTCGAATAAAAATACTATTTTTATATTATTTCTTTTGCGAAATCTGTAGTTCCATCCATTAGATTAGCTGAAATCAGAAATATCTAATTTCTTTAATATTTTATATGCGATTTGAATTATTATGGATGGAGAAAGAACGAATTTGGAATTAAACTAAAATTAATCCATTCTAAAATTTTTACTTCTATTTCTGGATATTTCGGACCTACAACCTACAACCTTCAACAAATTATTCTTCTATTCTATTGAAATTATTTTTTGATCTTTTTAACATTTTCCAAATTTTTTTTACTGTTTTTATCACAGAAATTTTTGATATTCTAAATTCTCTACCCAGAAACTTTTTGGAACTTTTGGGCATTTTCCCAAAATTCTTATTATTTCCGGTCTTTAGTCTCAGAAATTCTAGTTCCTCAAACTTTTTTTTATTACTATTAAAAATTTTACATAATTTTTTTTTAAATTTTAATTAAATAGATGTCGAAAGTTCTAATAAAATTTATTTAACAAAACTTAAATCTTCCTTTAAAGTTATCTTTACTATACTTTAAAAATTTATTGATTTTTTTTTGGATGGTATAAGAATATCAGAAGGCTTAATAAAGCTAATACAAGAATATCTTCAAAAATGAATAATTAAAATTTTTAAATGTTTTTTATTAATACTCTTTTCATTTAATGCTTTCTTTTTTGATTTTTGATTTTCAATTATTGATTATTTAATAGTATATATTTTATAAATTTTTTTATAATTAATGCGATTCGTTTCAGTTTCATTAATGTAAAACTTCGTCAAAAATGTAGAAAATATTTAGATTTTATCTCCAAAAAAAATTTATAAGACCGCTTGTGATTTAATATATATAATTTTGTTATAAAAAAATGCATAAATTCATGTGTTCAAAAACATAAAATTTAAAAATCCACAAATATATCTATCTGTATCCTTAACCGCACAAATAAAATTATTTTTATGTGCAAAAATAAAAATTATTTTGTAACCAATATCATCGTATCTTATTTAAATTGTAATTTTTATTAATATACATTAAAAAATTATTAGGAACCTAATAAAATTAAAAAGCTATTTTATTAGTTATCGCAAAGTGAGCAAAAATTCCTAAGTGCACATTTTAAACCTGGATAAAAAATGAGCACTTATCCCTTTCAGGGTCAGTTGCACAAAAATGGCTTCTAAGTAAAGTCTGTAAAAATCAATTTTGCAAGTAAATCGCAACCTCACGGCATTTAAAGCAAGTATAGTTACGTTTCAAAATATATTTAAAATGATATATTACAAATAAATAAAAAAATTAATGAAAATAGAAATAGAAATAGAAATTTTAGAAAAAATGAATACATTTATTTATCGAGTGCTGAAAACTACATTGATGAACTTCAACTGTTAAAATGGCAAATAAACTTTGCTAAAATAACAAATAAATATTGTAAATGTAAAAAAAGACGCTTATTGTTCGGGAAGTGTTATTTTTATATTCATTTATTTGATACAAGTGGATTGTTTTTGACTAATAAAAAACTAAAATAACTAAGATAATAGTGTGAAAGAAAAAAAATGCACTTAATATCCAGAAAGTGTCATTTTTGTCTTAATTTAATTTTGTTAAATTGAAGCATATTTATTTGGACTATAGCAACTTATCTATTGTATAATAAAATTTGCACATTTCAAAACTTTTTATGTAAAAATTTAGCCCCTGAAAGGCTAAGCTGGGTGATACTATAACCTAAATTAGGTAAATAAGAATACTTTGATAAAGGTTAGCAAAATAACTGATACAAAATTATTCTAACCCAATCAAAACTATGCAAATTGATACTTTTTTTTTTTTTTTTGTATCACGGAGTTTTATTGTAAGATAACGTCATTAAAAACTATACTAAAAAAATATGAAAAAAATAAAAAGACGTATAGAAAAGACTATTATCCTAACTACAATAAGCTCCTCTGCCGGACTACCAGCTGCGTACCTACAGGAAAAAGGTTCAATCTACCAACCGAAAGACCCCCCCTGGCATTGCTTCAAGTAGGCTGGATGACTGAGGTTACGTGCAGTCATTAATTAAGCTCTTTTTCAATGAACAACAGTTCATTGAAGCTATTGAGCTCCTAGTCAGAGCCTACTTCTAACAGGATTAATAAAATTAGGCTCCTACCTAAACGTGGGTTTGATCGACATGGCTTTCCTGCAAATAGCTGTTAGACGTTGAGATCCGTCTGACTGTCGAACGCTGGACTTGTGCACTAGAATATGTCTCAGCTGTGCTAAACGATCAGTTTCTCCTGTTTCGAGATGGTCCTCCTCTGGAA